>JAQQZY010000019.1:5432731-5445457 GCA_030068375.1 Ostorhinchus rueppellii | reverse complement strand
GAACATGCAAACTCCACACAGAAAGGTCCCAAGGATCGCCCGGGAATCGAACCCGGGTCCTTCTTGTTGTGAGGCACCAGTGCTAACCACTGCACCACCACCACTGTGTCGCCACCGCTTCTATAAATCCCTCTATGTTAAATGTTCAAATTAAATATGGACGTTTTCACCCCCGTATTTTAGCATCTATATAACATTATAATGTATAGTTCACAATATTGTTTTAAACTTAAGTTTTGCTTTTTTTTGTACGTATGTTATATTTTATATTTCCACAGACTTTACTTCAACAGTTTTTACACATTAGACTCATTCTGACTTATTCAGTGATCTGCACTTCATTATAAATAGTATATTATTGTCTTATCTGCTGCTGTTGACAAATCTGTCACCTCATAACTGTCACTGTAAGTAGACATGGACACTATTTATACCTGCTCTTATTCTATGTTACCTCTTTTTTGTTTAAATGTATGGCATTTAACAAGGTAAGAGAGAAACAGAAACTACATTTTCTGAATCTTCTGTACATTTAGTGAATTGACAATAAAAAATCTTTGAATATTTCTCAAAAAACAAATAAAAACACATCCAAAAATAGAAACATTTAATTTAAAAAGCCACAGCCAAGGAAATGACTGACTTTTATGTGACGTACGGCTTTGATTGGTCAAACTTGACGTCTACTACAATGACTGGAGACAAGCTGCAGTTATTGGATAAATGTACAGAAACAGTCAGAATTCATGAGTGATGTATGAAACTGTCGTGTCATAACCTCGTAACATCATGCAGACGGACTAAAGGCTGTTGGTAAACTGTACGTGGCTGTCAGTGGTGACTGGGAGGCACATACTGGTTGAACTGGAACGTGTCCTGTTATTGTCCGTCTGTCCTGGTGGGCTCGGCTCGGTTTTCTCCGCCTCCCAGCATCTTTCCTCATTCACCTCTGGGATCGGCAACTGCGCGCGCACACACACACACGCACACACACACACACACACACACACACACAAACTCATTTCAGACACATGAGGATACTGTATAGACAGACTGAAGTGTGGAACTCTCGCGCTCCTGGTTTACCTTCAGGTGGTTGTTGTTGGCCAGAAGCTCTTCTTCTGTGTATCCTGGCAGAGACAGAGCCTCAGAAGTGTGCGGGCTGGTGTTCAGGGAATATGAGTCTTCACACGTGGAGATGTCCTATAGTACACAACAAACACACACTGAGGTCCTTATGTGACCCAGCAGCTCAACACGAAGAAGGAAAACCATGGTACAAAGGACCTTTAATATCAGATCAGATCTATATAAGAAGTCCGGCATTTTATTTTTTTTTTTACCGAAATCTGGTTGGTCTATTAGTTTATTTTACAATATCCTTAAGGGGTATAAGACAATGAACACCTACTTTCTAAAAGGCTTATGGGAGAGAGAACTTAATGTTGAAATTTCAGACGAAGGCTGGGCTGATGCATGGAAGAATGCAAAGCCATGCAGCTTAAGATTCAGCATAGGATCCATGCATCTCCCTCCCAGCGTCATAAATTCAACTCTAGTGCATCTCCATTGTGCCCCAAGTGCAAAATTGAAACTGGTAGTCTTACACATTGTTTTTGGCAATGTAGGGAAGTACAGCAGTTTTGGCAGGTCATAGGACAGGAAATCAATAAGAGTCTGTCAGTTAATGGAAATAACAAGCTTTCATATTTGTTACTTGGCATATCAGATTTGTCCATCACTGACAAATTTAAAAGAACATTTCACCAAACACTTGCTTTTTTTGTTAGAAAGTGTATTCTTCTGAATTGGATCATGGATAAAGCTCCATCTAAGGCTCAGTGACACTTGAATACGAATATCTGACATGTAAACTCCACAGTAAGGATGATGTTTTTCATAAGACATGGGAACCCTTTCTGTCATATATTGGTTTAAAGATTTCTGCCATTCTTGCAGAGGGTTTGTATCGTAGCTCTGAGTGCTCTGTTCCATAAATGACACCCTGCCTTTGGTTGATACATTGATGTTGTTTTTTTAATTTAAATGCATCTCTCTTTATTCATTTTGATGTACTACGCATGGTAATTTAATTTATTTTACTTCATATGTGTATTTCCTGAATCTCCCTCACCTGTATAAATTTGAATTTCAATGTACACGAGCCAAATATATGTTTGTCTTTTTTTTCTCCCTCTCCGGAAATTTAATAAACATATATAACTTTTTTTTTTAAATCCTGCTTTACTGGATATTAGTCCACATGATTTTCTGTGTCTGAGCTCATATAATATGATAACCCAGGGATGCAGACTAGTTTGTAAAGCTCTGGAAAAACAGAGAAGAATCCCTCCGGATGTTTCAAACAGTGCTGTCAAATGAATACAAGTTTTAATCAGATGAATCACAGGCTTGGTGTGGATTCATTTTGATTAAATGAGCCATATTTCACGATTAATTATCATTCATTTTTAAAATTGATTCTGTTTCCTTTTGTATGAGCAAACAGACTCAAGAAATAAGGGAACAGAACAGAACAACTTGAGCCCTGACAGCAGATCAGGCACATGTTCTGGTTTGTCCTGGTATTATTGAGGAGAGATGATTAAATGGATGTTTTCAGTCTTTGGTGTTCATTTTGACAGCCCTAGTATAGAACTGTAGAAAACACCTGATCAGTAGGAAAACAAATGGTGAAAACCCATCAGATCAAACTCATGTGGAGTTTCGCTCAAGCAGTGACATAAGCTGCTGAATTTTTAGGGAAATGGTTGAACAGACGGCTTGGAGACAGTAAAGAAGTATGCACTGAATTAAGGCTGAGCCATAAATGTTCTCTGTTTATTATTACATCAGTTTTGTGTTTCTTTTTCATGTAGAAAATCAGATCTAAGATTCTGAGGCGTTTGAGTGGAAACCTGAAGCCTTCACTGCTCATACTTCACAGAGTTTTGGCACATCGACCAAACTTTGTAACATAAAGAGATGCTTCTAGTGATGAACTTCTAAGAACACCAGGTCTTTAAAGCCTAAAGGAGTCAAATGTAGGACCTTCACTTTTAAATATTCAAATATGATCGAGATTATCAGTAAATGTTTTTCTCTGTAAATTCCAGGATCATTTTCAGTTGAATAACCTCTCAGCTGACATGGCAACATGGCCCTGTTGTTTATCTGTTGCTAGGTAACCAAGTTCCATGATGATTCTGTGATTCTGGGCATAGCAATATGCTTGGCCATTGTATGGAATATTTTGCCCAGAAATCTAGACCACATAGCGGCAGAAAATATTCTCACCGAGTTTGTGGTTTAGTATCTCGCAGTAGGAGCCAATCATTGGTCCGACACACAGTATGTTGGACCAATCAAAACACTGTCTGTGTAGCGGGCTGTGTTGGGGTGGGCTTTGCACGATGACGACAGCTGTGCGAGGGTGAGATAGTACAACCACAGAGAGCAACAAAGATGGATGTGGCTAACGAACGGCGCTTGATTGAATCAGCCTTTGTCGTAGATTTTGTTAGAGTTCGACTTGGGCTTTTCTTTGAAAGTTGAGCAGAAAGAAGCACAAGTCATTGGTTTAAAGAAGGATGGATCTGCTGTTTTGTTGACCGGCCACGGTAAAAGTCTAATATACCAGCTGGATCGGCTTATAGCTCTGAATACGTCACACTGTCGGTGCCTCTGATTGGTCATAGAACTGGCCTATTATGTGCAGGAACAGTTTGAATGACAACTGTTGACTCCACCCACAAGCTTCAGCTCTGTCATTGGTCCGACTCCAGACTATACAGTTCATGGACAGTTTGGCCTGCCAGGCTATTGAAAATTACTCGTATCTCCCAAAATGTTGATCTGATCAACTTACTGTTTTCACTGATCTGTTCTTTGACCAAAAATACAGAAGTATGATAAACTGCAGCAGTCAGCTGTGTCTGGATTTAATGTGATGCCCCAGACACACACAGAGTCCACTTCCCTTTTATAATATAGGATGGGATGTTCTTATCTTTGCTAAGTTGCTGTTTTCTGGTCCACGGTTCAGACTGACCTGGTTTTGATGATTCCAAACAGATCTGTAGTTCAGCTACTATACAGAAAACAGAGGTGATGGCGAGAGTTGATTGGTCCTAAGTGTGTTTTACATGTGGTTTGGAATATTAATATTACATAAAACTCCTTTGGAAAAGCAACTAAGCTTAAAAAGTGTGATTAAAAAAAAGTCAAACATTTAACTACAATAAAGTCAGTGCACGTGAATTTAACTTGGCAGATGCACATTAGAATGGAGCCACTCTTCTATAATGACAGATTTCTCATGGTAACTGGTGTATTTGTCTTCTGTGTTCTTATGAATCATTGTTGGGAGCCACGTGAAAGGAGGCACTTCACTGCTTCCAGGAACCCATTATAATAAAAAAATAAATAAGTGAAAAAAAATAAATCAAAGGGACACTGTTGAGCAGAGGATCAGCTGAGCCCTGTCGTCACATGTCACACATTCTTTCCTACTGCACTACTACTTCTTCTTCTCCTTCAATCTGCTCCTCAGGTTTCCACAGCGTCTTGAAAGTGACTCAAATAGACTTGGCAGGAAGGTAAGGTGTAAGAGCAGCCAGAGGGAAAGCTCAAAAACCTGATGTACAATTATATAACTGTCTAAAACAGAGTCCACACGCTTTGATCCGGCTTTTTTCACTGATGTCACACTGGATCATGTTCTCAAAAACCCTTTCCAGATTCGATGAGGTCCCAGAAAAAACCCCATAAATCATAGAAACGTTGGATGTTCTTCTGGTTTTCATTGGGTCTTGTGTGTTGGTGTGCGTAGGACGACTGGGAATGTGATGGCAGCCTGAGAAAATGTCATTCCCACACACACACACACACACACACACAGTTAGAAAAGAGACGTGGACGTTCTCTGCTGTTTCACCGACTCAAGCTTTAACCCTTTCATGCACAGTACTCACTCCAGTGGACAGTTATTCTACTGCTGTTCTCTTGGATATTTATGGATTTCATTGTTTTAGTTCCATATCAGCCAACACAGTGGACACTTATGCACCATCCCATAATACACTGACATTCATACCATTACTGTAACTTTGTTGTTCTATATAAACCTGATCTGCAGTGACATGTTAGAGTGTAAAAAAAAAAAAAGCACTTTTTTTTTTGCATATCATCTCCATGCAGGTATATTCAAATGTGGGAACACATCAGATTAGCAGCATTAAAGATATTTATATTTTATACTTTTCAAATCAGTAAATATGTTTGTTTGCTTATAATATTAACCCTTTCATGCATGAATTATGAAAACCTTAATGAAGATGTTTAAAAAATTGTGTTTGTACTCCTTTTGAGGTATGAAATATATGATTTTTTTTTTTTTTATGAACCTATTTTTCATGGTGTTATAAAAATGTCCACTCAGCTGGACACCAATTGTTCAATCTCAGAAGCAAAGAAACATGTATGTACTGATATACTGCGTGAAAACTATGAAATAAAAGCATTTTTAAAGCTGCTAATCTGATGTTGTCTCACATTTTAACATACCTGCATGGAGATAGTATACAAAAAAAAAAAACCTTTCTGTTTAATAAAAAATACAAAACAGTTAATTACAGTCTAATAACAATTTGCAATTTTTTTACACTCAAACATGAAACTGCAGATCAGGTTTATATAGAACAACAAAGTTACACTAATGGTATGAATGTCAGTGTATTATGGGATGGTGCATCAGTGTCCACTGTGTTGGCTGATCTGGAACTAAAACAACAAACCCATAAATATAGAAGAGAACAGCTGGAGAAGAACTGTCCACTGGAGTGAGCAGTAGGAATGAAAGGGTTAAACATGCTTTTGTATCTGTAAACAGGTTCTTAAAAAAATCAATCACATTGGGGGGTTTTTTCATTCCCAAAAAGGAATAAAAATACTCAGGGAAAAAAAATCTTAATCAAGGTCCTCATAATTCATGCATAAAAGTGTTAGTAGACATTATATATGATCTGTTTTGGTTGTGAATGTCCGAATCATTCAGGTTTTTACTCATCTGTGTTTCCTATCATTTAACCCATAAACACCCAGCGCTACTTTTGTGTCAGTTCGTAAATGATTTTTTCCTCAACATCTCTAATCTTTTTTAGATTATCACCATTTACTTTAATATTATGCTCTGTATTTTGCAGTTTTAAGAGTATAAATAGGCATTTTTCTATATTTAATTCAGTGATCATGTAGGCCCCTGGGATGAATTTATGAAATGCAAAAATTACACTAAAGATATTAACAATCAATGGTGTTTAAATTATAGTTTTATGTAGCATGTCGTAAAGCCACAATTTGCAATTTTCAAAAACATGGCCAAAAAAACAGTGCATGGATTAAATATCTATAGAACTGTTTCACCTTGTCAGTTCCTAATTTTGTTTTAAATCCATATGTTTTTTTCATTAAAATACAGCACAAGATCGTCTAAAGTACACAACTAACAGTAGACCTCCGATTCTACATTTCACCAAGAAACACGTGATCTGATTGGTCAATTGATGGACCATTTGAAAGGAAGCCTCTGATTGGCCTGAAGGTCGACCCTGTGTCACGTCTGTCTCCATAGGCTTCACTCTGTTCCTCAAAAAAAACTCTTTATTGAGTTAAAGTCACTGAAGGAGAAAACATAAGAAGGTACGGGAAAAAAACGCACACGCACAGTTGAAGGAAAACAAACTCAGCGATGCTGCTGACAGAGAGTCCAAAAGGCTTAAGTCCAAAAAGGAGAGAATGACAGTACCTGGTAGAGAGGAGCACTGCCACACGAGAGAGACGCAGAGAATAATAAACCAGCAAAGAAAGTGGGGTGAGACTGCAAATAAATAGTGTGGTGGTGATTAGCAACCGGTGTGAGAAAGATACAGGTGATGTGAGTGAGAGGTGCTGAATGGGCGTGACAGGGAGGAAAGTGAGAAAAAGGACAGGGTGTGACACCCTGACGATACCCCACCACCCAACCCCTGCGAAAACACCTGCACACCCTGATTTTTTATCTGCACACCCAAAACCCTGATTCCAGCCTAAAAACTCTGATTTAAATCATTTCAGTTCAGGCTCCTATGGTGGTCCTGAAGTGCAAAACACAACTGCAAAAGAGAAAACACAACAACATTAACCAAAACAGAAAGGGTAGGTACCCTCAGGTAACATAAGGGGGACGTCTGATCATTGATTGGATGAAAGAAGTTGTCTGTCTTTTGACCCAGAGACATGTTTTACACATTCTTTCTTTTGAAAATGAGCAGCACCTGTGATAATGGACTCACTGTTATTAAAACATATTTTGATGCAGGACATAGCTCTGCTGTGACACTGGATGTGACAAAAGACAGACAACTCCTTTCATCCAATCAGCAATCAGTGCGTCCCCCTTATGTCACCTGAGGGTACCTCCCCTTTCTGTTTTGGTTAATGTTGTTGCGTTTTCTCTTTTGCAGTTGTGTTTTGTACTTCAGGGCCACCGTAGGTTCCACATACAGACCTCTATGATCTAAAGCGGGTCAGACCAGTATAATAATAACAACAGGATAGACTTTAAATAATGACAACTCCAAATTTCTCTGTTTTAGTGTAAAAAGTAAAATTAAATAAAATAAAAAATACTGACATTTACAAACTATCCTTTCACACAAAATGTGAATAATCCAAACAAATATGAAGAACCAATAATTAATGTCTTATGAGAAGTGTCCTTTTAACCATATTCCTCCAGTTACTAAAAGTTTTGTGAATTTTTTAGATCCATTGTGATCCATAAGTGGCAGTATACATATGTAAATAATAACATACTAATACCTAATACTGGTAAAATTGCACTTATTTGTCCTAATAAATTTCAGCTCATTCAAGTTATTCACATTTTTAAGGAAACTTTGTAGATGTAAACACGTTCATAATGTAATTTAACTTTTTTCTGCTCGTATTATGTCACTGGTCTGGCCCATTTTAGATCATACTGGACGGAACGTGGCCCCTGAACTGGAATGAGTTTGACACACCTGATGTAGACGTTCATTAAAGCTCAGATAAAAGCTGATGGTTATTCTATAAAAACAGATCAAACTGAATAAACAGTGTCTTTTTCAGTCCAATCTGTCATTAAACTGAACATAAACCCAGTGGTCCATCCACTGGTTCTGATCCAACTCCATGGGTTTTACTGGTGAATCAATAGTCACTTTTCCATTGACCCTCAAATATCACAAATATAACTTCTACAGTAAATAGTTCAAACTTTCAAAGTAGTCTCACATCAATGACTTTAGATCAAGAAATGGACACAAAATGGAATTTGAAGAAACCGCATCTACAGTTACCATAGAAACTGTCCAGACTAACTTCCAATCATAAGGAAAAACAGAAATTTCCCTTTGTTTTTTCTTTCCTAAACTGTTATGACAGTACAATAGCTCCAGTGGTTTCTTAAATAATTGAGGACAAATGCTGCATGTGTCATTACCTCACAGTAGGCTTTAATGTGAACACTCCTCATCCCCTCCACCTCCATCCAAGCACCGCTGTTCAGACACTGTCCGTTAAAGGGAGCCAGCCTGTCTGGGTTCAGGAAGCTGCAGCCCCTGAAGAGAAAACACAGCGAGACGGAGGAAAAGTAAGCACGGCCAACATCTGACGGCATCCGCGATCAGTGCACTATCAGCCTCGTTCTGCCCCGACTCATGGGAAATGACTGTTTCTGGGTAATTACCGCCGATCAGGGGGAGTCGTTGTGCTGATGGTCTTTTACCTGATCCACAAACGCTTCGTATCGACCAGAGTCAAATTTTGTGGATCACAGAAACAATCACATCTACTCCTGTGACTGTTGGGTTTTGCCCCAGATGTACAACAGAACCCAGAAGAATATTCTATGAACGGTACAACTAAGCTCCTGGGTTTGGACTGACCTGGGGCCTGTTTCTCCAATCCGGTTTAACCCATTCGGAGTTTAACCCTGAAGTCTGAGTGGCTCAAGCCTGAGATAGGAAAGTCGGGGGTTTATCTCAGCTGATCTGAGATAGTTTGGTCAACCCGGAATAGTTTCACCGGGAGCTAAGCGCGTGCATCGCAACTCTGAAAAGACAAAATTAATGGAGCCCCGATTCAACGATTCTCCATGGCAACAGGGAAGTGGAGGCAGAGGGCTGCGTTTTTCACGCCACTAGAAATTCAATTGAAAACACTTTATTTATCCGTTAGGAACTTCACTTGTAGGTGGAGCATCGAAGCAGATCCACGAAAAGCAGACATCCCAGGTTCCAAAAACTCATTTCAGGGAGATGTTTAGCCAACTCCACCCCCCACCCCATTGGGGTCCTAGCGCTGCTGTCGGGGGGGGTTGAGCCAGGCTACTATCGGAGCAAGGGGGTGGTGGCAGCGGTTCTGTCGGTGGGTCACTTTAGGACCTCTTTATGGCCCTTTTCCACTGCACGTTTTCGTAACGGTTCTACTCGGCACGGCTCGACTCTACCCCAATATAGTCCTTTTCCACTTGGGGTTGAACCTGGGACCCGTTACGATTTTTCGTACCTGTTTCAGAAGTGGGTCTAGCCGTGCACATGACTAAAAAGGTCATGTGAACGGTGCTGTCCACCAATTCACAGTCAAATACTGAGCCTACTAGCCCCGCCCACCAAATACTGAGCCTTTTAGCCTCGCCCATGATCAACACATTCTTATTAGTCTAAGGACTTCGAAGTGCATTTGCACACGTTTAGGTTTGTTTCGTTAGAACTGAACGGATCTGTTGTTGCTTCACTGTTGCATTCCCTGTAAAGCAGGAAACTGATGAATTTTCAAAATATTATAATATACTGTAATCTGGTAAAAGTATGACTTTATTCTCATTAAATAATGACTTTATTTTCGTAGTGACAAGTGTTTGTATTTTCTTATGTGGCTCTAATACGCCGTTGTAGAATTGTGTTGAGACCTGCTGTGTGAACACAGTGTTAGTTCAGTCATGTCGTATATGTGTGTGTATGTCTGTGTATGTCTGTGTATGTATGTATATGTGTTTGTATGTAATTTCAATAATATCTATATGTCATGTCTCTGCTATTCTCTGGTCCTGTTTTTGTCTCAGTCTCCTTTAAGTCCAGTCTGAACTCTGACCTAGTTACTAATTTCTGACTCAGTTCACCTGTGCTCTCACCTGATCCTCATCACTCCTCTGGCTATTTAACTCCACCTCTCAGTCTCAGATTGTCTTAGATGCATTCCATGACTCTGGAGCACTTCCTTGTCCTGTGTTTCCTCGTGTATAACCAGTTTCTGGTCCCGGCTCCTGATCCAAGTCTCCAGTCCCTGACCTGTTTCTGTCCGACCACGTCTTCAGTCTGCACCCCGCCTTCATTTGGACCACCGGTTACCTGCCTCAGTCCCGGCCATTGAACCACTTTCTGCCCCTCAGCCAAGATTCCAGCCTGCTCTTCTTTGCTCCTCCTGGTACTGATCTCCGGACCGGCCCCGACCAAGCCCCCTGTCTTGCCCCAGCCTTCACGGACACCCGACCTTGGACTGAACTCGACCTCCCGCTCCTCGTGCCCCCCAGGGCCATGGAATCCCAGTCCAAGCCAGCGGACCTGGACCCACTTCGTGGGATTCTTCCTGGAACCCCAGTTCGGGGTCTTCGTGACTTTGCGCTCCCTCAGGAGACGAAGAGAACTTTGTGCATAATACATTTAGTTGGACTTGTATTTTGTGTACAAAAAGACTCAGTAAAGACTATTGATCTGAAACTTATTCTGTGGTTCTGGGCCTGGGTTCTTCTCTGGTCTGTTACACTATAGTACATTTTTCAGTAGAAGAGGGTAGAAATAAACTACACTATAAGTGATAAATGTTAGGTAATTACTTAACATTAATATTAATATATATTATATTATAATTATATATTATTATATATAATATATTAATACTTTTTTTCTACTGTTCTGCTCTGTATTTGGTACTGGTTTTTATTGGTTAATGTTATTGCTGTTTTTATTTCTTTTTTATGTATTCATTTTACAGCTGTTTTTATATCCTTAATATATTTTAGGGTTTTTTTGTATTTTATTGTGCTTATAATTTTGAGATGGAGAGAGTGAAAGAGCGAGAGAACTTAACTGTTGTTCCTCCCTTTGTAAGTCGCTTTGGAGAAAAGCGTCTGTCAAATGCATAAATGTAATATTTGTATTTCCTGTTTCTTTGTGTTGAACTTAACACAGTGTTAATTATTCCAGTTCTTCTTCATGGATTATAAAGTTCAACCTAATTTTATCGTGGTTGAACGACGTCGAGTGGCATCTAAAGATTTTATACAACTACTTTGCAAACAAAATAAACATGAAAATGTTTCAAACAGTTTAAAAGTGTTTTCTATTTACATTTTTGATATATTAAATGTCCATATTTCAGATTTTATTACATGCATCAGTGATAAATTGGACAAAAGGTTTAAAGAGAATGTATTTGTTTTTAATGTCTGCTCATGTTAAATAAACTTCAGTATTTATTTTTTATAAATGTGTGACATCACAGCCTTTAGGGGGAATGAGATCCTGGTCATGTGACCCAGCCTTCCCGTTACCCTCTCAGTATTTATTCCTGTTTTTTACCTGTGCACATCCGCTCCCTTCCTCCCTGACTCCACTTTGGCTTCTTTGTCGTCTGTCTGGACGCCGTTATCGGCCATTTGTGGTTCACACAAATCCTCGCGGGGCGGTGTGGCCACACACATCCTCCAGATGCTGCTCTCCTATGACGACAAACACACACACAAGAGAACGTCTGTGAAGAAAGAAGGACTTCAGAGCTTATCAGGCAGCAGGAGGACAAAAAGGGAGAAGAATTTAGGTTTTACAGGCGCATGTTCTGGTATTTAAGTGTTTGGAGTAAATTTAAGATGAAGTCTGATCTGATCTAAGGTCCTGTGTTATAATAATAAATATATAAACAGTACTAAGTCTTTACCTTAATGTATAAATGTGATTTAGACTCAGTGGAGATGAACAAAAACGAAAAGAAGAAACACAAGTATCCTCACTGATTAGTATTAAGAGTCACAGAGTCAGTGGGGTTTTTTCTTGGAAATTTCTAACTTTACATCATAAAATATTGGAATTCTTTTCTTAGAATTCTGTGATTTCGTTTCTCATAAACCTACAACTTTAATCTTAGACATTATCTGAGTTAGTTCTCATAAATTTCTCATCACTTTAATCTAGAAATATAGATGATTTTCAAAGCTACGTCATCACTGAATGTGCGCGCATTGTTGACTCAAAACAAAGCCACTGGAACTGAACGCAGCCGCCACTGAATCTCCAGCGAAGATAAAGAAGAGAAACAAGAGAGTGTTGAACAAGAGAAAAACCATGCCGTCTTGTGTGTACGGTTGTACCAACAGGGACACTAAAAAAATAAAGTTTTTCACAATTCCGAGAAGGAACAGACCTTCCCAGAAGAGTAGGAGAGCTTTGTGGTTGCAAACAATCAGGCGTACAGACTGGACGGAGGACGTTATCAGAAGTGCCCGTGTTTGTAGTGCCCACTTCATATCTGGTACGTTACTATGACCGTCCAGTTTCTTATCTTATAAACGCCTGTCTGCTCTGCCTAAACATGTGCAGTAAATGTCCCTGAATCGTAGATTAATAATCGTAGAAATATGAGTCGTGG
>JAQQZY010000019.1:5366416-5381424 GCA_030068375.1 Ostorhinchus rueppellii | reverse complement strand
GCTACCTTACTCTGTAAACTACAGTATGCTAGTGTGCTACTGTGGTTTGGCTTGCTGGCTAATCGACGTGAGTTCTCGCGAATGCTCGTGAACGTCAGTGACCGCTCGAGACAGCGCGCACGTTCAGATATTCGTGAATCTCGAAGGCGTGGTTATGAGGGGTGGGCTGAAGGAGGAGGGAGGGAGTGTATATTTTCAAAATCTCACTTGTGTTGAATTGCTGGAACCGTTTTCCAAGATCTCCCACCATACCTTTAAAGTAGCAGCCAAAGTCCAAATTCACAAACGTGAGAAGCTCGGAGCTCAGATCAATAAGATGCTGACCTTTGTGATCACTGATATCAGAGGGGCGTGGTTCATTTTATTGATGGATGGAGCCACATTCAGGCCAGTGCAGCTGCAGGAAAAAATCCTCAAGTTTACAGAGAAACAGAAAGAATCCAGCTGAGTCAGGGATACGCAGGGAAAATCAGGTCTGGAGTCAGTCCAGGTCCACATCGGTCCACCGTTAACTGATATTTAAAAAATAAAAAAAAAAAACCCCAGAAAAACAGGACTGTGGATGTCACCAACATGTTCTATCAAAAATCCATGACAAGTTGAAATTTACCCAGTGTCATGCACTGGTCTTTTATGAATTAATCGGAGGTTTACTTGCAGTGGAAGCGTCCCATTTTCCACAGACTGAATGAATATTAATGACTTCTATCCATACGTTGATGCTGTCTGCCTAACAGAGCAGTCCGCAGTGAATCCAAGCCTTGCATGTAATAGTTTTGACTAATTTCCACTGGTTTTGTGCCTGAAAAAAGTAGGTCTCATGGTCCTTTAGTGGCTCATAGTCTGAAACTGGCTTTAATAAACACCAGATAATCCTTGATTAGACCCTCACTGGAGAAATGTATCATGTTATATAAAGAAAAAATAGTCCCAGTGTCCCTGTACGTCAGCGTCATGTTCTATGTGAGTCAGTCCCAGCTGAATGTGTGAGGTTGTCAGGTTCAGTCTCTATGTTCCAGTCCTGTGGTCTGGATGCACATCAATCCAACTATAGAAGTGGGCGGGACTTTCACTGGAGGAGAACTGAACCAATTCAATTAAAGTCCATATATTTTTAGTAGTAGTAGTTTTATTTCGAGCCCATAGAACAACAAACAACAAAACAGAACAACAAAGAACCAAACATCATGATCAGACAAAATGTTCTGCACTTGAAAGGAGTGGGAAGAAGTTCAACTTATAGACTCCGCCCCTTTTTACAAACTAATGGTTAAATTAATTCAGCTTCATTTACTTTGCCAACACAATTTTGTGTGTGTGTCACACACAAACCGGAATTTCCCTGGTTGGGATCAATAAAATCTATCTATTTATCTATCACAAAAACATCCGTACAATCATTCACACACTTTTTCAGTTCCTCACACATAATCAGATTTACAAAGTCAGTTTTATGAACTATATTATTTGTATACAGTTAAATATCTACTACAAAATGATCTTCAATACATGTGATAATATCTCATCATAATAATATTTAGTTTCAATATTATCTTATTTTATACATACCTCTGTGTTATAACTACTTATACACTTATTCAGATATTGTTCTATATTTTGTTATTATAGTTATTTATACGTCCTTTTAAATGCACATATCGAAGAACACATTGTCAAATTTGGATCCAGATTATTCCACAGATGTACCTCTAACAGATACACTGGCTTTTTCTGTTTGTTCTACATTTCATTGTCTTGTAGATTTCAGTTCCCATTAAATTATAGTGACTGTGTCTGGGCTCAAACATCAGCTGTAGACTGTAAGGGAGCGTATGATCATGGGCTTTATACATTATAATAAGAGTCGGAAGATCAACAAGATCGTGTAGTTTTAGAGCATTCAATTTTTTAAGAGATAAATCTGAATTTGTGTGTTTGATTATTTCCTGTTGGTTTCTCAGTGATAACGTAGTATATTCATAATGAGTACGACTGGAGGTGCTTTCATTCCACAGTTCTGACTTAATGTTCAACTATCGGAAAGATGTGCTCACAAAGTGAAAGGCGGTGGTGGTGGTGGCATCTCAGGGCCCATTTCAATGACCGTCTGCTCCATTTGGCTTCGGTTTAAAGGTCAACGGGAAATGACCAGTGTGTTAAACACCTGCTGAGTCGCTCTGACATTTCACTGTGATGCTTTCATCCCGTTTCCATGGATGAGGACGCATCAATCCACCCATGCACTTTGGTCTCAGTTTAACAGCTGACACTTGATTATGGTCTGTTGAAGTTGTAATACTGCTGATGGCCACTAGAGGCTGCTTCAGAAACCACTGTTTCCCATTGACTTACACTGAACTTCTGTGTACATATATGGAGTGAATTATTATTACTTCAAAGGACTCATTCTGGTCTGTTTTATTTAGAGCTGTTCAATTTAGAAATTACTGATTAAATAATGAACATATTTTGTGTCTGAAGCTTTTGTTCATTGGATAAAGTTCATCAGCTCAACTGTAGTTGTCATTAATACATGACATAAGACGACTTTGTTACGCAAATATTGAATGAATGTTACTTTTACTGTTTCTGTAAGTTAGCACTTAGCATTAGCTCACCCCCCACAGATCTGCCTTTTTGTCCAAATATGGTCACTTCTGGATCTAAAAATGTTACATAGAAATAACCAAGTGTGTGTAGACCAGTGGTTCCATCCTTTTGTGGCTCGTGGCCCCATTTTAACATCACATATTTCTGTTGACCCCAGACATTGAAAACAGAGACATCATTATGTAAATATCTTTAACCCCTTGACACAGATTGTCACGAATTTGCATCAAACCACTTCCGCTCCAAATGAATGAACTGAATTGACCATGCTGGCTTTAACCCCTTGATGCCTGAATTTTTTTTTTCATAATTGGAAATGAATTCAGGCATCAAGGGGTTAAACTTTATTGTTATAAAGGGGTGTATAATCCTAACGTAAGGGGGGTAAGAATAACATGTGTCAGTTGTACCCCCGGAGGTAACGTGAGCATATGTTACTTTATACCTAATATGAGGGGGTAAAACTAACCTGACACCTGGTACCAGATTCCAGGTCCTTTTTCATAATGGAAACGAAAAAAGGCCGAGCGGAGTCGAGTCAAGCTGTAGTGGAAATGCGGCATATGATGCCTGAAAATGTCCAGCCTGGTCCTAATAATGGACACGATACACCTGTTTTATGGACAGTCTGTGGGTAATTTACCTTGGTTTTTGGTACAATCAAAAACATGCACCACAATAGGCTCAGAAAACAAATGGTAGAAGAACATTGTTTCTCCTTGGTGTCTTCTGCGTACTTCCTTGTCCATCCTGCAGGTTTTCCTCAGTTACACATCAGTAACATCCTGCTCCTGCAGCTCAGCCTCATCTACATTTTATGATGCATTTCATGTTTATGATGTAATCCACTCAGTTTCTTCAACAGACTGGGAGATTTCAGAGTCTTATCAGTTTGTTGCAGCATCGCCGGGCGACACAGATCTAATAAACTGTGGTACGACATGTACAGACTGAAGATAAAACGACTGAATCTGAAGACTTAAATATCTCAGGTTCACATCGTCTACCTGCTGCTGTCGATGGATGTTACTTATCCATTTATAATGTTCATGGACATTACTTGGTCTGTAACAGATTTGAATCTAGATGTTTGAGGCAAACACATGTGATTCATCATTTATTTCACCAACTCATCAAACAAACTTGAACTGATACAAGAAATGTTGTTAAAAACGAACATTTCATGCTGTTTGTTCCTCAGTGTGAATCTAAAATCCTTCCAGACTCACACTGAACATTCAACTCCAGCCTTCAGTTACCGTCTACTTGAACTCTACTCATTTATCGAATCATCTGATGTTCGATTCCTCTGGAAACTGATCAGATCTGACACATTTTCATCCACCAGGTTCATCCTATTACTGCTACTTTCATCTATCCATAAAAAAATAAAGATGAGAATAAAACACTGTAGCATCCAATTAGTCTTTCCATTTTTGGAGGTTCAGCTGCTCATTAAAACATGGACCCTGTTTCAGTTACAGTCTGTTTGAACCTGTTTTAACAGGTTTTAGCCTGCTTTAGTTTCAGTCTGTTTTAATCTCTTTTAGCCAGTTTAAGTCTTTTTACTTCTGTTTTGGCCTATTTTAGTCTGTTTCGGCTTTAGCGTTCTTTTTTTGGCCTGTTTTAGTCTGCTTTAGTTTTAGTCTTTTTTAGCCCATTTTGGCCTGATTTAGTCTTTTTACCTTCGCCAAAGAGGTTGTGTTTTCATCTGCATTGGTTTGTCTGTCTGTTAGCAGGGTAACTCAAAAAGTTATGGATGGATTTTCATGAAATTTTCAAAGATTTTCAGAAATGGGGTATCCTACAGATGATTAGAGTTTGGTGCTGATCCGTACATTCAGCGCCATCTAGTGGATGAAAGTACAAACACTGCCTTGGCGGAGGTCTGCGCTCTCTGAGCGCTTCTCTCATTTAAACCTGTTTTAGTCTGCTTTAGTTGTAGACTTTTTTTGCCCGTTTTAATCTGTTCAACCAATTTTTGTCTTTTTTTTTTTCTCCTTTCCTTGTTTTAGCCTTTGTTGAGCCCATTTAGCCTGTTTTAGTGTGTTTTGGCCCGTTTTGGTCTGTATTAGTTTTAGTCTTTTTTTAAGCCTGTTTTAATCTGTTTTGGCCTATTTTAGTCTGTTCAAGCCTTTTTTCTTTGCCCGTTTTAGTCTACTTTAGTTTTAGTCTTTTTTTTTTTAAGTCTGTTTACATTGTTTAAGCCTGTTTTACCTCCACAGGTCACAAATAGAGCTGAACCTGATGAAGAACAGCCTTAAACAGCCGCACCATCACGTCCACTCGGTCATTAATCGTCTCTTAATTTGACAGGATTAATTCGTCATCTGACAGAAGAAGTCAACGTTTCCTTCAGTAGAAAAACAGAGGCTGTAGTTGAAGCAGAAACTGATTCCAAACACACATTTATACCAACAGTTGGTTACATCATTTTTACATCGTCTGAGTCTGCAGCGTTACAAATCAACAGAATAAGCACTAACATCACAGTCTGAGGCTCCACATCCACTGACGGATTCACCAATGTGTCGTGTTTTCTACGTTTTATGGATTCATCCATTTAATTCATTCTGGATCTGAGGACGAACAACGATCTAAAATATAAACATTAGATAATTCACCTCAAAAATGGATGAAATAGAAAGGACAGATATGTGTTACAATGTCAGGCATAAAAGGTTCATTATTTCAACATATTATTAATTTATCCGAGTTTGTGGAAACAACAAATCTATTCAACAAACTTGAACCCATAAAGACCTAGCGCTACTTTTGTGTCAGTCCCTACATTAATTTTTCAGTCTATTTAAACTTTCTTAAAGGTCATGTATAGAGAATTCATTTAAAGTGGATTGCAACGACACTTTCATTGGTGTTGGTAAGGGACAAAAACTACGTTTCCCATCAGCACTAGCACCTACTGTCATAAGGGCATAACTATGGCCAAGGTTTGATTTGTTTTGAAGCTGATGACCGAAGAGCGGATCCTCTGTACAACTCTGCTTTTCTTTTTTACAGACACCAACTTCCAGGGTGCAAAGTGACGTTTGAGACAAGACAAACTTCATAAAGTCCATAAAATCCATTTAGTTTAGTAACCGGCTTGAAAACCAAAATGAAACTTTGGACGTCCAACTCCTGCTTCTATGTCTGTTCTACTCCAGAGTGTTCCTCACAGACTGATGTTCTAAGACGTGTCCCAATACTATCCATCTGCACGAGCTTTAACGCTAAGTATTCAGTCATTTTCATCCATGACTTCAGTCATCCAACATGTTCATCATTGTGCTAATGCAGTTCAGCGCTAGCTACTTCAGCCTTCTGCATTCACAGGAACATTCAACTGCATACCGAACCATTTCAGTCTGACCTTACAAAGCCCTTAGTTTGGACTGAAACAACGCTCCAAACAAAACAGATTAGCCATGCCACAGAGCTAGCCATGGGGCTAACATCCACAGAGCTAGCCGTGGGGCTAACATCCACAGAGCTAGCCGTGGGGCTAACATCCACAGAGCTAGCCGTGGGGCTAATGCAGAAGCAATTCCTCAGTGTCTGACTGAGCACCAACAGCCACTGTCGTCCAATCCAATGTTCCGATGTACATGTTTAAAGAACAGAAACATTCTATACCTGTGGAGAAGGAAGAGGGACAACTGCAGCTCTGATTTCATTCCTTTAACTCCCTTAGTTCTGTCCATCGGTTCAATGCCCAGGGTTAGGGCTGTTTTAGCCTGTGCTCTATCACTCCACCATCTATCTTTCTTTGTCTTTGTGCCAGTCCAGCTCCAGTTCCAGCGTCCACCATCACAACTAAATAAATCCAACAAAGCCTTTTCTTTAGGAAAAAGGACAGATCTTACTTCTCACTGCTAATCTCTGTTGGTTGGTGTGGGGTTGTCATAGTGACATAAGTCTGCCATAAATCAGTCTAGTCTTGTCTGACCCGACCAGGGAGGCAGGAAATAGTATTTGGAAATCACCTTTTTTTGGTGCTGATACAATCATTTTAAATCGTGGACTACGATCAGGCCACAGAAAATAGATAATGGTTATAAAGAGTTAAACGACTATTCATGCCAATAATTAAACATATTTTCATAGTATTTTTGTGAGTACATGAAGTTTCAAAAGAAATTAAGTAATCATAAATTTTTGGCTAAATTTTAATTGATTTTAAATAGATTGTTTTTTTTAAATCCCCATTTCCAGATAATATTTATGCATTTTTACATAAATGTCTGCTAAGAGAACATTAAAACAAATATAAAATATAGAGAAAAATACATGATTTTCACTGAAAAATGCTAAATGCAGAGGATATTGTTGTAATAAATATTGATAAATCTCTTATTAAAGGTTAAATGTTGACAAAAATCCCTTTGGAAGTCACCACAAACATAGTTTTTAGGTGTTTAAGGGTTAAATAAATGAACTGAATCCTTCTGAACCTGAACTGATGCCTCATTAAAGAGAAACTCCACCATTTACTGACTGTAGGAACCAGGAAATTACTTTTACAGCTCAGTGGTGTTGAACTTAAACAGATCCACCATCGATGCATCCAAAGAATAAAAACCTACAGAAAGACCCTTCGACTGTCAAACATAAACATCTGCTTCTAATTTTCTGTTCTGACACAGACTCGTCCTCGTCCTTGAAAACACATTCAAGCTGTTTGATCAATATTCAAATGAATTCATGGCGTTAAAAACTCACACAGATTCATCCATCAGTCTGCAGAACCCCGTGGTGACGTTCACATCCAGCTTTTACCAAGAAATTCAACTATTTACACATTCAGGCGACTCCAGCAGAAAACAGACGTTTATCCTCAAATCACTGCAAAGCTCAAATGATGTCTTTTCTTTAAATACATATTAGTCCATTATTAGTGTCATTAGTGCTGATTCAGTCATACATCAGCATCATACACTGGAAGGACAAAAGTATTGGGACACATTGAATTCAGATGTTTCTTTCAACAAAACTACACTGATAAGTGTCAGAATATAGTTTTATATTTGGGATAAATATCATTGCATTGGTTAGTTTCATTTAAATTGTTACCTTTGCTTCCAGCCTATACCAATCTTTGGATCAGATCATGACATCCCTAATAATAATCTGATAACGCCACAAATCAGATAATGATCAGAGTATTAATGTGGATGTACACAGGGTCAATGTCAGATAGTATAGATGAATGAATGAGTGCATGAGTGTGTACCTCTTTGGCTTTGCGGTGTCGGTCTTTTGCGTCTCTGTCCTTGTCTTTGTTGTCGTCTGCAGGATGGCAGGAGTATGACACCGTCCTCCAGTCCCGTGGGGAGTTGGTGATGCTGGCAACCTTTGACTCGGTGGCGCTGTTCTCCTCATTGAGTGAGCGTGATGACCTCCTAGTGAACATGCTCTTCTTCAGGGCCTTCACCCGGAGACTGTCACCGTTGCTGCCATCAGAGCAACACCAGTCCGCCGTCACCACAGCCGTTGCCACCGCCGCGCCACCATCCGATTTGCCGTTGTGGCCAGTGGTGTGACAAGGGAATACACGAGTGGAGATGGCAGCTTCTGGATGTGGACGAGGGGTGGAAGGTTGTGGTTTGTCTGGAGTGGATCCGGCCACTGAGCCCGCCTCCCCATGTCGCCCATTGGTCTCCGGGTCCTGGATCTTCTCATCCAATTTGTTGAGTTTAGACAGAACCTGGGAGATCTCACTGCGAACACCTGACAATGATTCCAGCTTCTTCTCAATCTCACCGATCCTCATCACCAGTTTGCAGACGCTGGATTTGAGCTCGTCGTCTGTGTTCTCCAGTGAATGGAAGAGGCGGTCCAGTTTGGATTTGGCCAGTTTGACCGTGTTGCGTTCAGGTGAGCTGTCGCCTTCAGACTTCAACGTTCCAACCTGAGAGAGAGAACCATTACTGTTGTAGCAGGAAGACTGGACGATGCCTAGAGAGTCACAGACACTCATGTCATCCAGAAAGCGAAATATGTCACTAATGTCATCACTAATGATCTCCTCGTCCTCGTCCGAGTGTTTGAAGGTGTGTCTCTCACGGTCAGGATAGTTCACAGGATATTCCTTTCTCTTCTTCTGGTTCGCTTGTTCAGTTTGAGTTCCAACACTGGGTGAGATGTCGCCGCCCTGGAATGATGGACTGTTCATGTTCTTAAACCTTTTGGCTGTCTCTCGTTTGTCCAGAACTGCGGTCCCACTCGCCATCAGCGCTGCATCCTTCGTTTTTATTCCGTTAGTTTTCTTTGTGAATCCAGATGGAGATGCTCCGACCTTTTCTTTCAAAGTCTGAAAATGCTGCTCATTGTAAGGTTGTTTGTTCAAAAACGGCCTCTCAAAGTCCGGCGGTCCTTCATCTGTGTTCAGACTCAGACTCTTCACCGGCCACGAAGGCTGCTTCCCCGTTTTGTTCCCAAGTTTTCGGCCGCTGACGCACTCGGACACAGTGGTCGGGCCAAAGTACGTAGATGCCTGCAAGTCATCAAGGCTCTCATGCTTCACCCGCTGTCGGTCCTGGAGAGGGGAGTTGAGGGCGGGCTCAAAGTAGGGGTTGTTGTACGGAAGTTCAAAGCTGTGGTTGAAGAACATGGCAGGTTTGTGCAGCTCCCGCCGATGGTAGCCCTCGGTCGCCTTAAGGCCCGGTTTGCGCTCGGTGGTGATGACCTACAGTGGGAAAAACTGACATTGAGCTGCATTTACAATAAACAAGAGTTACATGAACCAGTTGGCCATGACTATATAAATCCAATAACTGTTAATAATCAGATAATTGTAATAAATAGATCTGATGCATTTACATGCACTTTGGAAATATGGCAATTGATAAACCCTGGTTTAACATTTCGGTCATTACTGAATTTTTTTTCAAAGTTTGTATGTATGTAGTGACATACAAACAAAATCAGGTTGTTTTAAATGATTACAAATTAAAGTTAATATTCCATCCAATAAAATCACCATATATTTGTTAGTTATTACTGTTTGTTTGGTAAATGAAATTAAGACAACTTTTTAACAAAGTTAACAATAGCTCAATATTTTATCTTAACTTTCAATAAAGCGGCTTGTCTTTAACATCACTTTTCTGAGGATTTGAAGATGACCGACCTGTGGGTTAAAGGCCACGAAGTTATGAAAGTCCTCCTTAAAGACATTCCTCTTCTGGATGCAGGAGTGGACAGTGAAGGGCTCGTGGTGTCCAAGGTGCTGCAGGGAGTCCTGGTCTGTGGTCGACTCGCTGTCCATATCCATGGGGAAGTAGGTCCTCTGCATCTCGCAGGGTGGGGAGGGGGGGCTTCCACTTGAGTACTGAGGCAGATGATGGAGCTTATCGAGGGACGCCGCTCTACATTTGAGGTCTTTGCTGACACCAAGTAAGAAGTTTGGGTCGGTGGTGGAGATGAACGGCGGACGGTTGGTGCAATCAGCTGCCTTGGAGCAGGGGGAGGCGTTGGGAGCCGGATGCTGTGAGGTCCGGTGGTGATGGTGGTGGTGGTGGTGGTGGTGATGGTGTCCATCCATGTGCTCATATCCAACCTCCCGCTCACAGTCCTGGAACTTGTAGGCATCCTTGTCAGACCTGCACAGATCTAGCGACTGGTTCTTGTGGAATCTGGCTCGATGTACTGCGGGCAGCTTGTCTTTGGCGATGCCGCCGTTCATCTGGATCAGGTTGAACATGGTGACAATGTCTGCTGCCACCATCAGCTTCTTGGACTGGGGGTCATCTGTGGAGGAGCGCATCTTGTCCTTGAAAAGAGTGGCAGGGAAGGCGGGGTCGAGGCAGGCAGTGTAGAACAGCAGACTGCGGAGTTTGGCAAGGTGGACCAGGTCGAAGCGAGAACACAGCGACTTACAGAGGTCCTGGTACGACATGGTGTTATGCTTGGTGTCCAACTCGTCCAGAATCCGACCCAGGAACATGGAGTACTCTGGGAGGGCGTCCATGGTGGTAGGTGTTGTGGGCTGGTCCACGCAGACGTCCAACCTCAGAAGAACTGTAAAACCTGGAGACAACACATCAGAACGCTGATTAAACACAAAGATGAGGAAGAAGAGCTGTAGTAGATTCAAGACCTCCACCTCTTCTCAACAGAACTTCTCTGTGCTGCAGTAAAAGTACAGGTACTGGTATAAACACCAACTGTGGTAAAAGTAGGGATTCTTTACTGCTGTAAAACTGATACTGTCCAGGTTCTGAAAGACCCTTAAGTACTGAAGTCTAACGTCAGTTTTCAACATCAGTAACAGAACTGAACCATCATGACACCTTTTTTATGACCTGGTCTCCATTTACTAGATCATCTTTTTACACTTTTACAACTTTCGAACCAACACCAGTAAATCCAACAAAGTTCACAGTGTCTCTGTTCTTATACTTTATTTGGTTTTCTTCTGTATCAGGCAGGTTGTATCAGTCTGCGTTTGACAGATTACTTATCCGATACAGAACAAAACCAAACTATAAGAAAAGTAAATATTTAAAAGGTATTTACTGACGCAAAAGTCCATGTTATTGTCCTAAATTTGTTTGTCCACAGTCTGTTCAAATCCACTGAGGATACAATGCAACCAGGCTCAGATATTTGTCCTCTTTTTTCTATTCCAACTTCTGAACGACACCTCCTTTTGATCATCGCTTCACTAACATCACTAATGCAATTAAAACCATTAACACCACAACTTTAATGACTAAAATGACTTTATACTTTTGTCAAACATCATGTGTTTAAATGAAGCCATCAATAGAACAGGATGAAATCATTACTTTTCTTCTGTTGTTGATCTGTCTATGTATGACTTAGTGAAATCCCATGGTGCATAGCAGAAGGGGCGGAGCTTCACCGCTCTATACTTATCTCTTAATTTGTGTCACATGATCACCTTCTCTCATCATGTGTAATCAGTGGATGAATAAAGGTTCCAGGGTCCTGTGGTTTCTGACCTGATGATTGGAATCCGGTAGTTTATCATTTGGAGCTAGAAGTGACCATATTTGAACAAAAGAGGCGGAGCTGCATGAGCCTGATGCTAGTGCTAACTCACTGACTCGTTAAATGCTAAACTACATCAAACAGAGTGACAAAGTTATTTGACGTCTTATTGGTGGAACCTGTGACCCTCAGTGGCTCCGACAACGGGTTTTATTAAGTAAACAAAAACTCAGCGTCACATGGACCAGAACATTTATCAAAAAGTCCAAACAAACCAACAAGACCCGAATGAGCCCCGGAGTAAAACTACTGTTGTATTTTTACAGGTTTTCAGATCAGCCTCTAGTGGCCGTGGGTGGTATTACACCTTCACACACGAACTGTTTTGGACCTCTGGGTTCGTTCACTTCATCCTCTCTGAACTCTACTCAAGTACTGAAGTATCTGTACTGCGTTACTTCCAGCAGGAGGCGGTATCTCTGTGTAAATGTACACATTAAATGACACATTGTGACTCTCATCTGATTGCGGTATTTCTGTGCGCAGCCGCAGTGTGCGCATCATCCGCAGAGGATCCGGGTTTACATACCGTCACTCAGCGCGAGTTGGAGGGATCATCTGCTCAGCTGGCTCGGCTTGGCACGGAACGGGTCTCATGGACAGAGACACGAGACAGGACAAGACACCGCAAAGTCCGGCAGGAGGAACCCGGGGCATCCGCGCACGCGCATGCACGCACACACTCCACGGGTTTATCCTTTAATGCACACGAACACGGTCCGAACCGAACCAGGCAAAAGCAGCACACACATCATCACATGGACGCGCACAGGTAAATGCGCATAAAGCCAAATCACAGCTGCCGCGTGCACGTCTGGTTCCGGAGGGAAAAGGCGGATCCGTTTCTCCAGCGGGTCCCGGGGTACCGGATCGGCCCCATCGGTACGGACTCTGGAGGAGCCGCCGAGGAGCGGAGCAGTCCGGGATGGACACCTGCAACCGGAGCCCGAACCCCGGAGTCAAGTAGCACCGGGACGCAAGAGCACATCCGCTGTGGACCTTCACAATAAGACGCACGGACGAAAGAAAAGAAAATCCTGCATGAGAAAAGAAATGGGATGAAGTAAAATAACCAGAGGCGGAAAATCCCAGCTCCCTAGAGAAAAAGTCCCGCCATGTATTGGTTCTATCTGCTCACTGAACACAGGTGATTCCTCTAATGACCCCTTCATCTACCTGGAGGAGTTGTGTTCATGGTTCAGTGAATGGTTGGAACAAATACATGGCAGGAGTTTTACTCTAGGGAGCTGGGATTGTCCACCTCTGAAAATAACAGTGAAATGTTAAAACATAACATGAGTAAAAATAATGAAAAGCATAAAATCATCATGGAACACATGAAGAACTAAACCAAGTCAGTTTAATAGAATGATAAAGAACTGATTAAGGCCCGTATCATTAAGAAAACTGTTAGTAAATAGTACATTTCCACACATTATGAATAAATATTAATAACAATAAACCAGAAATAAACCAGATAATCAATAATTACAAAATTTCAATAACAGGGACAATAAAATAAATCAGATAACATCTATTTGGTTTATGTTGATTTCTTTATGTTGTACTTTGTAACTCGACATTAAACTAACAATGTGAACCTAGTTCTGATCCTGCTTTTTATTCCTTCACCTTCATAATGAGTCAAAAATATTTGATGAACATTGGACAAATAAACCAAAAATAAGAGTATTATTTTTAAATCCAAACCCATCTATTAGTATCTATTAAATCCAAACCCATTATGGATCTTTTACATATAAGTTCAATACGATAAAAGATTTAGGTTTGTTCATAACTTTTCTGTATTTATAGGAAATATTTTCTGTTGTTAGACTTTAAGCCTGGTCCAGTACCATGTTCTGGTTCCAGTCCAGTTCCATGAGACTCCAGCTGAAGCTCAATGCTCTTATTTTGAAGGCTCCTCCACTGACTTCCTGTCCCATCTGCTCTGACTGATCTGGTCCATGCAGCTCTTTGTTTCTACTCCCAATGACGTCAGTACACCTATGGACCTTTACTGGACATGCACTCCCATAATGCCCTTCTGCACATGTTGTTGGAGGCCTGGTCCTGGTGTGGGTCCAGATCCAGGAGACCAGAACCAGCCGCTCCATTTATGTCTTAGTGTCACAGATTTAAATTACATTTATTTATCCAATAAATCCATGGACATGTTCATCACTCTGATCTGATCCAATATTAACATTAATTCTAAATAATATTAAATTAACCTTCCAGTATCCAGGTGAGCGCATTATGCACACTTTACACTTCATGTTATAAAAGAGCATATTATTTTTCACAATTTGTTTTAGGTCAGAATTCAAAAGTTGGTCCTTTTTACTTGATTTGTTAAATTCTGATCTAGCCACTAAAATCAGCATATTATAAATATTAGAAGTTTCCTACACTAACATACTTTTGCCGAATGAGTAAAAAAATGCACACTCATATTTTAGTGTTTAACATTTGACCTAGTACAAAAGATAATAATCCATTTTAATTAATGTTACTGTTAATTGTTGTCATATGACAGGATGAAAACAAGCATCACAATTTATCAGTAAAATTAACTCATTCTCAGATAAAGTCAGTGTAAAATGGTGGCTTTATATGAAGCAGATGAAACTGATTTTTTTTTTTCCCTGAATCAGAGGCTGTTTGACCCCAATACAGAAGAAAAACTAAACCTGGTACAAAACCTGTTCTACATCTGAAACATAATCCATCATCCATGAATCGCTGACCAGAAACACCAACAGTTTGAGTCTGGAAACAAAAAGAACAAACTTTCATTAGAAGGTGTTGGTTTAGGGCTTATTTTGATCATTTTGTTCTTTGAATGCTAAAGCTTTTAACACTTAATTAAATTGAACACAATATGAGTTCTTTGCACATTTATTCTTAGCATCAAGAGGAGAAAATATTACAATAAAAACTATTAACAGTGGATAAAGTCTTTAAACATCCACCACCGAACAAAACCATCTACTGATTTATATTGTTAAATACCTGCTGATCCATTAATCCTATAAATACATGTAAATAATTGGTGTAAAATACAGTTTTTCATCTTTCTATGGTCATCAGATATGACCCATTTGGACGTTCAGAGGCTCCGTAGTTACCATGGAAACACCGTCATTTTCTACAACATTGATTCAGCAGTACTCTGCTGTCAGTAGTCAGAAGCAGACACATCTCCTCCTCGTGTCTGGAACAAACTCCCAGGAAGCCTCAGTTCAGCTGAAACACTGGCTTTATTTAATTCCAGGTTAAAGACCCACCTGTTGTCAGCTGCAGTTGAATAGAGTTCTGACTCAGAACTTTAGATGTTTCTTTTAACCCCTGGACACCAATTGTCACGAATTCGCCTC
>JAQQZY010000019.1:5346995-5358508 GCA_030068375.1 Ostorhinchus rueppellii | reverse complement strand
TACAAACAATTGGCTCATTTGAACATTGTTAAGGAACACTTTTATCAGCTCAGACTGGGATTTCTGTAGGTGAACCACAAATATTCCAATATTATTGTTATCGCAGTGCTGTACATCCATATTGCAGGTTTTGCTGATATTGTGCCGCCCTAAAGCAGTATCTGAATTCTTTGTTAGTTCTGTGAAATTTACAAAAAAGAATCTTTGAAGATGAGAAGTGGAAAAGTAAAAAAGCAAAAAACAAAAAAAAAAAACTATATTTCTCAACTTGCATTTCTATATTTGTCTACGATTCAACTATTCAAATACAATCTAATACGAATAATATATTCAAATAAAATCTGAATTTATCAACTTTAAAGGTCATCTCATATCAGGGTTTGTCCATTATTATTTTATTTTGAAGAGACTACAGGTCAAACGGCTGTAATTACTTAATGACTGATAGAATATTTTAGTTAAACCCGTTGAATTCTAAACTCCACACTTGAATCCCATCTGGACCCACAGAGGACACATCTGCGCATCAGTGTAAACGTCCAAATCTGGGTTCAACATCAGCACGGTGACACCAGTCGATTAAACAACATCTCTTTAATGCAAACAGTGGCAGACGGCACATGAAACCTCAGCTCCACACGTACAAATACTGAAAAACAACAGCAAATACCTGTACATACAAGTCTGCAAGAAGCGCTGAACTAATACAAAACATAAATATCCATGTTATTTTTCATCTCGTAAAGAAAAAATGCTTCATGATTATTAGAATTATTACAGTGAAGGTCGTTGGTGTTGATCATCCAGAGAAAAAACTACCAGGAAATCCATCTGTTTGTCTGTGTAGTGTTTTTTTCTCTGGTGGGAAAGTGCTGCAAAGTGGGTGGAAAAATCAAAGAATGTCCATCAGACCTCGTACGGTATCGGTTTATGCCTCGGATCCTGGACAGTGTGTGTGTGTGTGTGTGTGTGTGTGTGTGTGTAACTCGAGTTGTGTTTTTGTGTAGGCTGTAGTGGATGTTTACATGGACATTAAAGTTCCTCTGTTACCATGACGACCACAGGTAACAGCCAATTCCAGATTTGATAATGATCCACCGGTGGGATCTGCAGATATTACTGGGGTTTTAGGAGGATTTTTTTGGACACGTTTACAGAGCATCTTTTGTGTGTGTGTGTGTGTGTGTGTGTGTGTGTGTGTGTGTGTGTGTGTGTGTGTGTGTGTTGCTTTTGGAGGAAACATGGGCTCCGTTCACACTGCAGGTACATGTGGCCCAAATGTGATTTTTGACAGTTTGAACAGCATGAGTCCCATTTATTTATTTATTTTAATCTGACCCAGACCACTTTCATACGTGGTCCTAAAGCCGATATGAACCTGATATTTTGCAGTGCGACTTCAGTCTAAGTCGCATTTATCCGACCTTTATGCCATTGAAATGCGACAAATGTTATAATTCTGTGTCCCAGGAGTGTTACCTCCATAAACACAGTGTGTGTCTACGGGGTCACACGTTACATACGTTACTTTAGTGCATGCGGGTCACTTCAGGGTCGCATTCTACGAAGGCGTATTAAAGCCACAAACGAAAATAAAAACACTTGTCAGTATGAGAATAAAGTCCTTAATTAACGAGAATAAAGTCATTATTTAACAAGCATAAAGTCGCACTTTTATGAGATTACGGTTGTAATATTTTGAAAATCCAGCAGTTTCCTGCTTTACAGTGAATGCAACAAGTGAAGCAGCAACAGATCAGTTCTAACGCTGAAACAAACCTAAACGCGCTTCAAAATCCTTAAACAAATGAGAACGTGTTGATGGTGGGAGGGCCTAACAGGCTCAATATTTGGCTGTGCATAAACCACAAATAAAAGTAGAACTTCACTAAATGTTCCAAGTTCTACATTATGCAATGAGTGGGTACGACTTTATTCTCAATAATTAATGACTTTATTCTCATAGTGACAAGCGTTTTATTTTGTTATGTGGCCCTAATGTGCCGTCGTTGCATTCAGTTCAGACTCAAAACTGACAGAAATCGCATTTAATGTGGAATATGAATGAGAACACAAAAAAAATAAATTTATTAAAAAAAATCGGATTTCACAAAAAAAAAAAAAAAAAATCCGAATTACGCATTAAGACCTGCTGTGTGAACGTAGTTAGAAGAACAAACACACACAGCCTGGACAAAAAAGAACAGTCCTACGCTCTAAAAGCACTGGTCTACAAGTAAAAAAACCCCTCCAAAATAAAAGTAGGGAAACTTTACCAGGTTTGAGTCACGAATAAATATAAATTCAGTCCAAATGTTGGTTGGATGTAGTACAATATACTCACTTTACAGGTTCTATTTACTGGAACATTTAGAAATGTACTGGATAAATGGACACAAACCAATATATATGTGGAAAATAGTCATAAAAATGAGCAAAAATGAAAAAAAAAAAGAACAGAAGGATCAACAAAATGAAAGTAAATGAAGGAAATGATGCATAAAATGAGGAAGATGATGAACAAAATGAAAAAAAAGAGATGAAAATGAATAAAAATCTTTTTTTTTTTTAAAAATGTGGAAAATAATCATCAAACTGAGCAAAACTCTGTGTGGAATAATACTTGATCATATATGATATAGGATATATACTGAAACCATCAGATCACCGGTACTTTGGTCATTTGCTTCACATTCATTTTATTAAACTATGTAAGATTTAACACATTTAATCTGAAGATCATTTACAAAAAAAAAAAGTATCAGTGACTTTTAAGTATTTAAATATTTTAATAGACTTTCATTAGTAAACTCATCACAAAAACAAACTAAAGAACAAAAATCAACAAAATAATTTAAAAAAATGAAGAAAATAAATAAAATAATCAACACTAGGGAAAATAATAATTAAAATGATCAGAAATGAAGAAAATAATGATGAAAATAAAGATGAAAATAAACAAAAAAGGGACAAAACAGAAAAAATAATTAAAATTGAGAGAATAATGAAGGAAATGAATAAATAATTGAATAATGGTTTCAATGGAAGGATGTGAACTATTTAGTTACTTAAATCCAGATGTGTTTTTTTTATCCAGACTGTGTTCCTACTGTTAAACGTGTGTCACCAGAGGGAAACTGGAGTGTGTGAAGCTTCATGTAAACATTTTCATCAACCACAAAAAAAAAAAAAAAAAAAAAACTTAGAAGGAATTTTCTTTTTCTCTGGATTTTCGGGCCATTAAACAGCTGATCTAATGTCAGAGTAAACCTGTCGTCTGCGATGAACATGTTTGTGTCCAGTTGAATTAAAGAGGATGCAGCCACTGGAAACACACACCTCCTATTTCCACTGGTTTGTTTCAGAGCTTGAACTTCAGACCAGAAGCCAAAACAACACCTTGACTTTTTTTCTCCAAATGTATCTACGTGAGTAAATAATGATGTGTGCACTGAACTGAACTGGAATCAGCTGTTCCCGTCTGTGTAAATAAAAGTCTTTTGGTTTGTGTTCAGTGAATATTGAGCTGAAATAACATCTGGACTTGGTCACTTCTTCATTCTGCTCGTAATCACACTGTTTTTATTGAAACTTTAAAGACACTTTATTTTTCAAATGCGACTCTACAGGACATTAACTCGGAACATCACTTCACTTATTGGAAATAAATTACATAAAAACAGTGAAAGGGGTTTTTGTTTCATACGCTGCACGCGCTCTGAGGTGCACAATAAAACCTGCGCTCGTTTCTTCATTTGTTTGTTTTCGTCACCACAGAATAATTTATTACCTCTAGAATTCTCAGATTCCGAACTCAAAGAATTGTACATCTACTTTAAACAGAAACGGGTTCTTACAGACGCTGAAGCGGGTCGGTCCGGGCCTGTGGTCTGCGTCTGGTCTGCGTCTACGCTCAGCGTCCACAGTTACCATGGAGACAATGAGACCGACATCACTTACAACCAGAAGCGGAGTTGAGGCGCGTTGAGCATCGAGGGTCAGTTTGACTGAGCGCGGTTTGAGCGGATGGACAGAAGGTGGGACCGTTGGACCTGCAGGGACAGGAGGACGTCTGTGTCGGTGGACGGTGGGCGGAGACACATGCCCCGCCCTCTGAGGGACGCAGAGGGAGGCCGTTCTGTTAATAAAGACTGTTCATAGTGTGATGTGTGGATGCATAGCTCTGTGTGTGTGTGTGTGTGTGTGTGTGTGTGTGTGTGTGTGTGTGTGTGTGTGTGTGTGTGTTGGCATATCCGTCAGCGGCTGCAGTTAAAGCTCCTCGGCCATCTGCAGCAGAGAGTTTATGGCAGCGTCCTTGTTTCCCTGCTGAGCGTCCAACACGGTGCGGACCACCTCCTTGTCCAGGTTGGGGAACATGTCCTGCAGGGCCCTCAGGTCCTCCTCGCTGCACACGGGGCCCTGGCCCCCAGGGGGAGGCATGGCCGCCGGCACCGCCATGGGCACCATGCCCTGGTTATAGACGGCGGGAACTCCTGGAACACAGAGAAGCCGACACCGAGTCTGATCACACGGACAGAAGACGCAGAACTGGAGCAGTGTCAGACATGAACACGACAACACTTTACCACAGGAGGAAATCTGCATGAACACCAGTGTCCTGTGGAAACCAGAACATCATTGATCCTTTTGTTTTTTAAATGTATGATTTTATTTAAGCTTTTTAATCCACAAAACCCAAACATATACTGTTAATGAGTACAAACAAACCAAACACACCTCACTCAAACTTCAAACAAACAAAGAAACAAACACAAAAGACAACAGCACCCCCCCACCACACACACACACACACACGCACACACACACACACACGCACGCACACACACACACACACACCATCTATTTTTCGAACACTTTTCTCCATATAATTTCAAACTGGCTTCATTTGTTCTTTTCTACGTTCATTAAAATCTCATCTCTCGTTTCCAGTGACAGTGAAGGTGCATCAGTACATTTAAATATTTAAATGCTCAACTATCAGTTTTTTCAGTACAACTGATGAAAAAAAATAAATAAATAGACTCCATCTCTGTGAAAACTTCACTGTATCTTGTAACGTGTCCTTAAATACACACAGTGATGAACTCAGATTAAATTTCACACCCATCACTTCAAACCGCCAATCTTCTACATTTACCAAGTATTTTAAATTTCCACACTTAAGACAACTCCCTGATGCTTCTTTGTTTTATTTATTAATTTTACCACTTGTACAATATTTTCTATATATTATTTTAAATAGGATTAAACCTACATTTTCATTGGCTGCAGTATCTCTTGTTAAAACGTCTTTGATCCTATTGGACACTGAGTTCACAGAGGTGCACAGGTCCGTACTGGGATGATGTTGGACATGATGTTAGATCAGATTAACTAGAACTTCATCGATCCCTCAGAGAGTTAAGGTTCCAGCAGCAGCTCAGCACACACATTAGACAGTTCCTTACAGTTCCTCAGTGGAAGGAACCGGCACCACCTTCTGCTGGACTCTGGGTCACAGAAGTGAGCTCCAACATTAACCCTTTCATACATGAAGTATGAGAACCTTAATCAAGATTTTTTTTCCTGTGTGTTTTTTTTCCTCTTTAGGCATTAAAAAAAAAACTATGCACATTTTTTTTCAAAGCTATATTTAATGGAACCGCAAAAATGTTCACAAAACTGGACACCATGTGTTTAACTTCTGAAGCAAAGAAACATGCATTTTCTGCTTAACTGTGTGAAAAGTATGAAATAAAAACATTTGAACCCTTTCATACATACTGGTCACTCCACTGGACAGTTATTCTACAGCTGTTCTATTCTATATTCATGGGTTTTATTGTTTTAGTTCCATATCATCCAACACACTGGACACTTATGCACCATCCCATAATACACTGACATTCATACAATTTACTATAACTTTGCTGTTCTTGATAAACCTGACCTATAGTAACATGTCTGAGTGTAAATCAACAGCTTTTGTTTTTTGTTTTTTTTGCATATTATTTCCATAAAGTGAGTCATGACCAGTATCAGAGTATGTTAAATGTGAGAAAACAGCAGATTAGCAGCATTAAAGTTGTTTTTATGTCATAGTTTTCACACAGTTTATCAGTAAATACATGTTTCTTTGCTTCAAAAATTAAATGCATGGTGTCCAGCTGAGTGAATATTTTTGAAACTCTATGAAAAGTAGGTTCATAAGAAAACTTTCAATCACATTGGGGTTTTGTTTTTTTTTATGCCTAAAGACAAATAAAAGCTCTCAGGAAATAAATCTTGACTAAAGATCTCATCATTCATATATGAAAGGGTTAATGCTGCTAATCTGCTGTTTTCTCATATTTGAACAAATTCTAATACTAGTCATTACTCACTTTACATGATACACAATATGGATATGGATTTTGCATATGATGTCCAAAAATGGACATCATATGCAAAAAAAACCACAGTTTTGTTGTTAATTACAGTCCAATAACAATAACAAGCAATTGATTTACACTCAAACATGTGAGATCAGGTTTATGAAGAACTGCAAAATTACAGTAACACTATCAATGTCAGTGTTTGTGACCATGCATGAGTGTCCACTGTGTTGGCTGATATGGAACTACAACAACAAACCCATGACTATATAATAGAACAGCAGTAGAAGAAGTGTCCACTGGAGTGAGCAGTAAGAATGAAAGGGTTCAAATCTGCTTCCTATCGGGAAAAATGGGGTCAATTTATGATAATCCAGAGGCCTGCTTTTAATTTATACAAATGAATATCGTTGCTATAGGATCACTCCCAAATGTTCACTGTTCCAGATGGGTTTTCTTTTTTTGTGTGTTTTCTGCTGTCAATGGAAATTTATAAAATGCAATAAATAAATAAATAATTATATATAAAAAAGAAAGGGTTCAAATCTGATACACATTACATGGATCTGAACACAAGTTTCATAAAGTGTGAAAATGTTTAACGTTTTGTGACAATCCTATGACATATAAACACGGCCCTGAACAAGCGAAGGTGTATGTGTGTGTAATTAATAAGAAATAATGGCAGGTTTCTGAGTGGGACTTTTTATTTTACGTAATATTTCCTTTTAATTGTTTTATTTATCTTATTTTTCCTTTCTTGTGTTGTCAGTTTTTGATTTTCATACATAGTTATTGTTCATAGTCTTTTTTTTTTTTTTAAAAACAGTTGGAAAAAAACGTGTACCTGTTTGTGTGTATGTAACTCTGATATGTAACTTCCTTCATATCTTCAGTGACAGACTGTATGTGCTCACAGATGTGGTGACAGTAAGGGCTTTGAGGGTTACGTGGGTTTTATTGTCTGTGATATTCTGGATGATCTCGGGTTCAAAACACACCATCTGTTGATTAAATGCATTTGAGAAGTTGAACTGATATGAATGTGGGTGTGGTCTGGTCATTGTGGGTCCTGAAGCCGGACCAGTTCAGAACCACAGCTCCACATGTCACTGACCTGCGATGGGCACGTATCCAACCCCCTGCTGATACACCGACGGCATCAGGACCACCGGCTGAGTCATCATTCCAGCTGGTAGAGACTGACAAAAACACAGAGACGGGGTTTTAAATGTGCGCAGAAGAGAACGGTGGAGCAGCAGCAGAAGGTCAAACAACAGCCGAGACTCACGTTCAAGTCAAACTAGAGCTGAAACCGAGAAAAGAGACCGAGTGGGATGAGGTTAGGGTTAACCACGAGCTCACATCCTGAAGGTCGATGCCCAGAAACATCCAGAACACGAGAGGAAGATTAAAAAAAACCAAAACACAGGCAGAGGGTGGAGTTTAGGACATTATTGGCGTCTGGCTCGTGTTTCGATAAAAACAATGAAACAGTGTGAAACGGCTCAAACGCCAAACACTCCTCCACTTGTGCAGTTCACAATTGTCAAGTGCTGGATGTATTATCTGCCAGAAGAATCCACTGTTGTTGTCATGGCTCTGTTCCCAACCCTGAGCTCAAAGTCTCTGAGGAACGACAAACTGTTCACCCAGATACTGTTCAATCACAGCGAAGTAAAGACGGAACTAAGTTTTACAGACACGTCCTGAAAAAGACGGAGGAAAGAGACTCACTTACACCCTGTTTACACTGAAAACAGCCCCAGTGTCCCAGTACGCCAGCATCTGTTCTGTGTGGATCAGAACCAGGATGTCAGGTTCTGTTCTATGTTCCAGTCCTGTGGTCTGGATGCACATCAATCTAACTATAGAAGTGGGCGGGACTTTCACTGGAGAACTGAACTCATCCAATCACAGTCCAGATATGACTTCTATCAGTGACCAATAGGAACTAGACTGAGATCTGGAACCAGTTACATGTGATAAACCACTAATACATGGACCAGTAGAAGGAAAGGAACAGGAACAATATTTACAAAAATGAAGACAATAATCAACAAAATGAACAAAAATGAACAGAAAATCCACAAAACAAAAAATGATGATCAAAATGAACAAAAATAAATCGACAAAATGAATAAAGTAAGTCTATATATGACTTCTATCAGTGATCCATAGGAACTGTATGGATATCTGGAACCATTTCCATGTTAGAAAATAGTGGTTCTCAGCTCTGGTCCTTGTGACCCAGTGTCCTACATGTTTTAGATCTGTCCCTCTTCCTTCACACCTGGAAGCCATTCCGTCAGTTATCGGGCTTCTGCAGAGCTGAATAATGGGCTGATCATTAATTGATTCAGTTGTGCCGGAAGAGGAACGGATCTAAAACATGCAGGACACTAGGTCATGAGGACCAGGACTCAGAACCACTGTTATAAACCATCAGACTATGGACCATAGAAGGAAAGGAACATGTTTAATATTTCAAAAAATTTGTCAAAAAGGAAAAAATCTAATACAAAAATAAATAAATAAATAAAGATTTCACTAAACTGTGAACAGACTCTGTCTTTGTAACCAACAGCGATGAGCCACTGCACAGGGCAGAGGAGGAAAACTCAATAAACTGTGTGTAAATAACACAAATGACAGCTTTTATATTTATAACAAACTCCACTGTTCATATTTGTCTGAATCAGGTCAGTAGTCAGTGTTTTAACCTCATCGTCTTTACCTTTAAAGTGACTGCATTATCTGTATATTTGTTCTTCATATTAGACTATCACCTACTGTCGAGTACGTGTTGTACAAATTGCTGTTCTAATCTACCAGAAAAGGTAATATTCCTTCAATTCATTTATTAATAATAATAATAATAATAATAATAATAATAATAATAACTTTGATGTAAAAACATTAATTGGTGAAAGAGATTGGAATCTATTGTTGTTTCAAACCAATAACATCTGTATTTTTCCTAAACAAGCCAAAATATTTGCTGTGATCAAGCTTTATTGGATGGATGGATGGAAGGATAACATTCTGATTCACTATTTGTGAAAACTAGCTGTTATTAAACAGGCTTCATTATCATTAAAATATCAAATTAAACAGAATAAGAGCAGATTATGGCCGATTTTAAACACCCTGCCTTTCAACATAGATACACCTCAATGTCAAATAATAAGAGTAAGAGTTTCCTGAAGTATGCCAGCTGTATTTACATGCTGATAAAAGGGTAAATCCACTGTTTACTGAGGTCAGAGTACATGCACTCACAGCGAAGGACATCACTAGGTTAATCATGCCCTCTTTGTCGTCGCCTTGTCTTCCACTGAGGCTGAACCACTCGTCCACCACGCTGCCCTCTCTGAGGCCTTCAGGGATGGTCACATGGGTCCACGCTATCCTGTCATCCATGGAAAACGCCCTCTGGAAACACATATATACATTCATCAGACACAGAAAAGCACAAAAGAAAAGGAAATAAAACTAATGTTTGATGGGAGACGCAAAAATAAGCTCAGACAGTGAATGAATAGTGTTCCATCTTATTGTTTCCTTTATTTAGGTTTTCGTGTCTGTGTTTTGTGGCGTTTATGTCTGCTTTTCTTACAGAGCGTGTATAATCTTGGTACACGAGTCATTAATAGACAGGAGTGTGAGAGCCTTTTCTTCACCTCATCGAAGATCTCCAGGTAGAAGGAGTCCACCCCAGGAGGGACTGTGCACTGGATCACCTTGTTCCAGCGGGGGTTCTTGGCTCCGTTGTGTGCCGTTGGCGTTTCGTAAACGGCATATCCCAGTCGGATTCTGCAGTACGGATCCATCCGAGTCATGCCGTAGTTTTTTGCCAGTTTGGCCTTGAAATGAAACGATCAAGTATGAGTTCAACAGGTGATAAATTCAACAGGTTTTGCGGTAGATTTTTGTCTGTGTTGAGTTTAATCAAGTTTTAAATGATGGTAACGAACATGGTGATGCAGAACTAGATGCTTTTATAACTTACAACATGTAAACGTACGAGTAGAAGGTACTCCAGTCATAAACCCATTTGAACTTTAATGTTATTTATGCACCTTCATCTTACTGAAAAATGACACAGTACTTGGCACATTACAGCTTATTATTGCACCTTTACCTTGTTATATCTTGGTTTTATATTACTGTAGTTATTGTCCACTTTTGGACATATTTTTATTGCACACCATCTTATTTCATATTTTCTAATATATGTTTATATTCTACTGTGCTGTATTCCATAGGTATAGTCGACCGTTACTGTTTTTTTTCCTTATTCTCATTTTTCTTGCCTATATTGATAAGATTTTTATTAAGTTTGTCTTATTTTGTTAATTTTTCCCAAACACTACTGCTTTTTTTGTCTTTACTCATTTCGATTCGTATGTCGGTCCATTTTGTTCTTTGTTCGGTTCTTTTTGTTTTATTCATTTTGTAAATATTTGTAATTTCATTCTTTTAATTATCCATCTAATAATCTGATTTTTTTTCCATTATTTTGTCCATTTCTATTAATGTTGTTTGTGATTTTGTTGGTTTTGTTCATTTCATTGCTTATTTAGGTTTATTTTTGTTCACTTTCTTGCCTATTTTTTTTTTTTACTTTTTATTTTTACATATCTATCTATCTATCTATCTATCTATCTATCTATCTATCTATCTATCTATCTATCTATCTTTTTCCATAGGAGGCTGAGGTGAACCTGTACTTACCTGGACCACAGTGATGCTGAGTCGGCCCACGGTACCGATAGAACCTCCGTACTGCAGCTGTCGTGCTGCCTGGGCGTCCATCTGGACCTGCTGCTGCTGCTGGGTCGGGGTGATCCGCAGGAAGTCCTGAGGAAGCTCCCCAATGTACACCTGAATCCACAAACACATGCCGTTACAAATCACTTCATCCACTCAAAAGGCGACCGACAGCGCTTAAGGTGGAACATTTTCTTGCCTGTTGGTGTGTGAGGTAGCACTGAATGACTCAGTCCACCTTAAATCTCTAACTCTGATCAGCCTAATTTTTTTTCCCATTGTGACATACATGCTTTAGAGATGACTGAATCGTTTCTTCCTTGATAAAGAATTTCCTCATCTGATTTCTTCATTTGGAGTGGTTAG
>JAQQZY010000019.1:5324519-5338524 GCA_030068375.1 Ostorhinchus rueppellii | reverse complement strand
TCTTTGGATTGTGGGAGGAAACCGGAGTACCCGGAGAAAACCCACGCAGACACGGGGAGAACATGCAAACGCCACACAGAAAGGCCCCACCCGGGAATTGACACGGGACCTTCTTACTGTGAGGCACGAGTGCTAACCACTGAACCACCGTGTCGCCCTTTTTTTTTCATTATATGCAGCAAATTTCCCTATATGTGGGACTGATAAAGGATCATCTTCTTTTATGTTCACCCATTCCAGAACTATTATGTATGGTGTTCCTCAGGGATCAATCCAGGTGCCCTTTTTGTTTTCATTATACAGTCATGGAAAAAATTATTATTCCATCCAAAGTCATCAAAAACAATGATTATGCAATCAAGTGCTAACTCCTGTGTGTGTCATGTGACCAAAACAGACAGAAAAGAAAACATGGAATGAATAAAAGCACTGTTTTTGTCACAGATACTGATGGAAGAACTGAACCGAGTTTGGTTTTTAATCAAGAAAACGTCTTAAATGGATAAATATCAGCTGTTAAATTAAACTACTATGAGCTGTTTGTGTTGTTCTCATTATATTTGTCCAAACAGATGGACATTTAGTTAGACCAGGCATTAAAATGAACACAGAACGGAAGAAAACAAGGGTGGGATAAGGAATTTTTTTTCCATGACTATACATGCTCCCCTTCCACATATATTATGGATGGTGTCCCTCAGGGATCAATCCTGGTGCCCATTTTGTTTTCTGAATACATGCTCCCCTTCCACATATATCATCTATGGCGCTCTTAAAACTGAGGATGAGGATGTCATTGAATATCTCACAAGAAATTAACGGTTTTGATAATATCAGCCCAGGTTTTTTGATGTTTACAGTACCTGTAATGTTTTACTTGTGAAAATAAAAAAAGTAGCACAAAACTGGTATAAATGCCTGTAACAGTGTGTATTGTAAACCATGCTGCTGTACATACTTACAGCCCATCTTTAAATTGAACAAAAGATGTTGATAAATTTAACAGTAAATCATTACAGAATGGACAGATTCTCAGTTGCATCGTTTAATCTGACTTGTAACGTATTCAGGTCAAGTAAGCATGTAAAGTGTATTACTCCATCAATCATTTCTGAAACAGGTACAGCAAAATTAGGATTTCACTGATGGTAAACAAGTTGCCAAGAATATGAAGGATGAAAATAATAGTGTTCAATTGTCTGAAAATAATACAAAAATGTAACAGAGTTTCACACACTCAATAATACTGATGTGTCAATGACTGCACACATTACTCAGATTGAACAAGAATGAAAATTAAGGGTCGTTTATCTCCTGTTTTCATGTAAACAGATTCTTCCCCTGGTATGGTTGAACTGGACACTTAAAAGTTTCAGTTTGGATCATCATCAAGGCCATAAAACTGCATAAACAGCGATAATATCATAACTGACAGTCCACTTTGTGCTTTAGTTTGACAGAGTTCATCAAGTAATCCTGAATTATGACTCCGCTGGATCAGTTTCTCTGATCAACTACAATTTCTGTGCAACAGCGAGAATGCTAGGAATGCACCGATACCACTTTTTTCCAGACCGAGTACAAGTGCAAGTACTTCCATTTGAGTACTTGCTGATACCGAGTACCGATACGAGTACTAATTAATCTCATTACAGTTCTTGCTGCTACTGACATTTAATGTGTTAGAATGAGTGTTTGTCAATCAACCCACCAGGGGGCGCTGCTCTTAATTAACCATTCTAGACAAATACCACGAAGAAAATTAAGTTTTTGAGAAGAAGAAGAAAGTCAGTAATCCCAAACATGGAGATGACACAGGGAACACTAATGTGGATACTGTTACTGCGTTTCCACTGGTAAAGTTTCAAAGTGAAGCTTCAGGAGGAAAAAGACAAATGAGCGTTCAGTATCCATCTGTGTCTTAAACGTTACTTGTAGTCAGTGTTACTTTTGTCCCCGTCATTTATTTAGTCAAATCTCCACACTGCTGACATTACTCCTCTGTACCTGCTCCACTTAACTGTGAATGTCACGCTGCCGTAAGTGGTATCGGAGTACTTTAACGAGTACAAGTACTAACGCTGAGTATCGGACCCGATACCGATACAGTATTGGGTATCGGTGCGTCCCTAGAGAATGCTTCAGTCTGTAACACATGAACGCACTCCGGCATTTACCGTACAGACGACATTCTACTGCTTTACGTGAAACAGGTGAGTTTCAGCTGCTTTCACGTCAATAAACCTGAAGCGATGTGACGATACACTGCACTTACAAACACTGTCACATTTCAGACACAGACCTGGAATCAGTTTAGAAACTAGTTTTAGGATTAGAAAACAGTCCAGATAGTGACCTCTGTCATTATAGGCACATGGGACAGATGATTCTTCATTGAACTTTGCTCCCTGTGTCCACTTTTATTCAAACAACATTACATATTCATAGTAAGGCATGTGAAAACGAGAAAGGAGGCTGATTGAACTCGGCAGCACTGATGGAAACAAACACACAGTTCATGCTATACTGATAGCACCCGCACTACAACAAAACAACACTAAGTAGACGAGGAGAGAACACACACCAGGAGATAAAGAGGGGTCGTTGGACTTCACATTTGTCTCTCAAAACATTTTCAATTCAGATAAATAATTTAGGCAATAAATAGTTCCCCAACACACAGGAGAAGTATAAAACCTATATAAAAATAGAAAAGGCAGAGTAGTTTTCAATACACATCTCCACAAATTTCACACTTCCTAGATCTATTAAAAACACAATTTCCTGGAAGTCTAAGCAACTAACACGTTCTCTTAAGCATTTAGACATTTATAAGAATCCTTCAATTACTGAAGATATTCAATGGCAGACGTAGTGGTGTAGCCCTCTATGGATCAGCTAGCAGCTAGCTGGCTGGACAGTTGCTGAGGGACATTGATGAATGTTTTACAAAACACCTGGATTCAAAGTAGAAACAACTTCAACCATCACATTTATACAGAGAATTACACATCAGCACTACCTCAGAAGAATATGAGCAGCACAGGAGGAGAACCACCAAAACATGCACAAACGCTCGCACTTCCATGTCATTACATCGCCATATTTGTGCAAAGACTACAAATGCAATATTTCTGTTGCTCAAAGTATAAAAATAAAACCTATTTAATACAGATGTCAATTCCAGTCTGTGTGTGTGTTTGTATAAAACACAGTTCGTCCGTGTGTGTGTGTGGAGCTTTAGAACAGAGGCCACATGAAAAGGTCGCGCAACAACAAGCCAGATCAAACCAAACTCAGAGATAACGGGGATCTGAGAAGTTCAAACACTCATATGAAAAATAGACGTCACCCCCTTTATCAGATAACCCTGCCTGACGCATATTATGGTCCATGTCTGGGCTTCGTGTCTACATATAAACATGGAAATAATGATTGTGTGCATCTGTTTGTTCACAGAAAACGTACAGATTGTTAATAGATGGCGTCTCTGCCTGCTCTGTTCATGTCTTTTATGTGTTTGGGATGAAGCTGCACCTGAAACATCAAATCCAGGTGTGTAAGGGTCGAAACACGGCATTTTAAATCTCTCTGATGTGACATTTTAGAGACAATTTGATACATTACTTGTTGCTAAACGACCAACATTTTTACTTTTAAATTCATTTTTGCTTCACTTAGACCAGGGGTGTCAAACTCATGTTAGTCCAGGGGCCACATAGAGCCTAATATGGTATAAAGTGGGCCGGACTAGTATAATAATATAAATAATCAGATAATAACTTTTGAGTGAAAAAATGTAAAATTTTGTAAATGAAAATACATCTACAAATTTTACTTCAACAACCTGAAAATTCATAAGTACAATAAGTGCAATGTTAACAATATTACACCGTAGTTTATCATTTATACATGTGAATCACAACATACAGATCACAGTGGATCTACAAATACACAAAACACTAAATAACAGGCAAAATATTATTAAAATTCCACTCACTTTTCTTAAGAGATTTCAGGTTATTCATTTTTTTAATATAAATGCCTAGTTTGTAAATATAAACATTTTTGAGTTATTTAACTTTTTGTTTTTACACTAAAAGAGAAAAATTTGTAGTTTTCATTATATATCGGTTATTCTGATAGTATTTTACTGGTCTGAGCAACTTTAGATTGAACTGACCTAAAATTATTTGAACATCCTTAATTGCTAATATCTTCAGTGTAATTTTTACATTTCATAAATTCATCTCAGGGGCCGGATTGGACCCTTTGGTGGGCCAGATTTGGCCCCCGGGCCGCATGTTTGACACCTGTGAGTTAGACCATAAGGCAGGGGTGTCAAACACATTGTAGTTCATGGGCCACATTCCACTAAATTTGGTCTGCAGTGGGCCAGACCACTGAAATAATGACATAATAATATAGAAATATTGCCAACTCTAAACTTTTCTCTATGTTTTAGAGTGGGAAAAAAAAGTAAAATTATGGAGTGAAAATGTTTACATCTACCAACTATCCTTTTAAATGATGTGAATAACATGAACAAACGGAAAAATAAGTGTAATTTTAACAATATTATGCTTCAGTTTATCGAACCACATGTTCATGATAACTTACAGACACAGTGAATCTACAAAACATTTAGTAACAGGAAGAATATTGTTAAATTGTACTTACTTTTATTAAGACATTTCCGGTTTTTCATATTTGTTCAGATTATTTACATTTTTTGTGAAATTATACTTTGTTTTAGTGTAAATATGTGAAAATATTTACATTTACAAAGAAAAATTTAGAGTTGTGAGTATTTATAGGTTATTATGATAGTATTTGACCGATCTGACCCATTTGAGATTGAATTGGTCTGAATGTGGAACCTGAACTAAAATGATGAATATCTGTTTTTGCATTTCACAAATTCATCCCAGGGGCCGGATTGGACCCTTTGGTGGGCCGGATTTGGCCCCCGGGCCACATGTTTCACACCTGTGAGTTAGACCATAAGGGATTATCCAAAACAAGGACCTACTTCAAACTGAAATAAATGTTGGAATGACAATCAATTACAGTTCATATAAATCAGTGTATGACCTGCACTACATGGAGGTCAGCACCGATACCTTTGGGAGATGGACCGGACCAGACCGGACCGGTGTTACAGACAAATCCACATCATGTAAAGAATAAACTCCCACAACCAACACTTAAGGAAACCCAAGTTTATACCTGAACTTGTTGCTGCTTCACCTTCAGCCAGATTCAAGCCTCTGCGTCTGCTGCGTCCACTCTTATCCACGGTGTCCACAGGTTGGACAACAACGACTATGGACAGGACCAGACGTCGGACACGTTTGGAGTCAGTTTTATGTTGACGTGTGGACAAAAATATTTAGTAAATAAAATAACAAGAGACTAATTTGTCGGGTCTTTCCTGAATCTTTAAGATGGAGGTAGCGATATCACTTATGAGGGAAATACAGCAGATTCACAAAACCTTCAGTTTTCCTTTAATGACTTGGAACTTTAGCTCTAGAACAGAATCCAACCATCGCAGCGTCGATGGGGGAATTTCCTGTCACGACCATATGTGATACACAAACACACAAACACAGGATGAGTCTTAATGCTACCTGCATGTTTTGGCAGAGATCCTCCTTAATGAGTAATCGAATTCTGTATATTTGGTGATCAAATCTTAAAGTTTTCACATTTTGCATTTGTAAAAAGCAAAAAAAAAAAAACAACGTAATTTTATTTACGTACTAATTAAATCTAGCTCTGTCTATTCCAGCTGTAGCCTGCTTTAATGGGGTGGGGGTGGGGTGGAGGGGGAAATGAACAGGAAGTAAAAACAGATGGTCTTGGCACCGACTGTCCATGTGCAACACATCCTAACAATGAACTCATATGTGTATAGTCTACCACAGCAAACTGAAGAAGTGATTCCAACTTAAATGTAAATACGTCTGTTTTCTGGTTTGTTAGAAGGAAAACAGTGCATAAGTGCATAAACCACAACAGAGCACAGTAAGAACCCAGTCTGTCTTGAAAACTCTTTAACGTAGCTTCGTGTGTCTCTTTGCCTGGACATGTTATGATGACCAGGAGGTGGCGCAGCAGACCCTGTAATGCACAGACAAGTTTCTGAGTGGACCAGTCTTTGTTATTTTTACTCCACTTACCATAAGACCACCCCTCCTAACTAAGTCTGCAGTGCCCCAGCACCTTCAGTAGGGCTTGCTGTCATTCTTTGAACGCTTCAGCTGCACCTTCAGCCTCTTCATGCCGATCTGGAAGCCGTTCATCGACTGGATGGCCGCCTGCGACGACACCGGGTTGTCGTAACTCACAAAGCCTGATGGGAAAAAACGGACACTGAGAACAGGAGCAGGAAGTGAGTTTGACGACATGTGACTAAGACTCTGATGGATGTAAGAGGTGGATTATTATGTGTTAAAAACAGGAATCATTTCTGTTTGTGTTTATATCTGAGTGTGTATCATTTTGTCCAATTATTTTGTTTAGAAAATGTATGGAGTATTATAATTCAACCGATCTCTATGTCGTCAAGTGTGCTGATATACATGCACGTTTTCAACATATATCTTTGTTTCTCCTATTCTTCAGTCTGCAGATATAATCTGTTGATATTGTACTTATCAGTATGTGGTACTGAATGTATAAGCACTGCCTGTTTAACCTCAATAAAAAGATCTTGATTTAAAGAAAGCACAGGAATGAACCCATAAAAACCCAAATACCCACCACTGAGCAAAAGCATCAACTGATGCAAAATGTTTAATACTTTTTCATTTGATGTTCAGTTAATGAACATACCATGAACATAATGAATATGAAAAAAAATCTGCAAAAAATGGACTAAAAATGAACAAAAACAAAAAAGAATAACAAATTATCAAAATAACAAGTGACAAGAATAAAATAAGACATAAACTGAACAAAATTGAAGAAAAAATAATAATAAAACCCTCCCCTGCAAAATGTAGAAAAATAAAATAAGTAACAAAAGGTTTTTTTAAAAACAGGACTTAAGTTAATAAGTTAAAAAAAACAACATCAGTTCATTTTTATAAGTGATATTTTCTTTCTTACTGCACTTTTTCTGTTAAAAACCCTTTAAAACAGATTTCTGGGTGAATTTCAGGTGCGGCAACAGATTAATTCAATTTCAAAGGAAAAACTGAATCATAAAATGAGTAAATCACAAAACAAGTGCAGTCATGGAATAAATTACAGTCGTATTATGAGGTTCTACTTTACTACATAGGGATGCACTGATACCACTTTATTCCAGACCCAGTACAAGTACAAGTACTTCCATTTGAATACTTGCCGATATGGAGTACTGATCTGAGTATCATTTAATAATTTAGGAACAGATAGAGGGTAATATAGAATAATAATGAATATATGTGTAAATAAACAGCATATTTATGTTCATGTTTATGGAATGACTTCTAGTGTCATCTGTGAGAAGAAAGAAACTAATTACACATTTGCGATTTAATGGAAAAACCGACACTTGTGTTTTTTCAACATTTAATAAATATGGGTAAAGGTTTGCTCCTAAACCTAATGGAAAAGAGATTAGTGAAGATAAACGTAAATATGAGATGTCTACCGTGTGTGAACTCACCGAAACACTTGCTGAGGTTTGTTTGTTTGTCGATGAAGACTTTAGCTGAGATGACGTTTCCAAAGGGCATGAACATCTGGAGCAGGTCCTGGTCTCCAAACTCCTGGGGCAGGTGGTAAATGAACAGGTTGGCACCTTCTGGACCTGCACATCACAATCCACAGACACACACTTACCATATCGGCTGACCCAGGCTCAGTAAATGGTTCAATATATGGTCAGAGAGTGTGTGTTTAACAGACGTAATGACAGTTGTATCGTACAGAAATAGAAATGTGATGGTGGTGACGTCTTACCGGTGCTGCGACTTTCTCTGGCTGATGCAGCAAAGTTAAAACAAGACAGAATCCTTAGCAGGTGAGACCAACACGGCACATACAACTCAAACAGAAAACCCATCACAACAACACAACACAACACAACACAACAGGACAGGCTTCAGAGACACACAGGGACATGGAAGTGGAAGACGTTTACTGACTTTATTTTATCTTTTTAATCTATTTCTGTATTTTACTCTGTTACTGTGTATTTATTTACTTTCTGTTCAGCACTTTGGTCCATTGTGGTTGTTTTAAAGTGCTTTACAAATAAAGATGGAGTGGATTTAAAAGGAGACACAAGACATTGTTTTTGTCCGTGAAATCTGTGTGTGAATACTAGAACTGACAGATAAACCAGTCCATGTCCTACTGAGACTAAATAATGCATTTGTGTCCTCTGTAGGGGACAGGATTATGACTTTACTTTAATAAAATTAGGTTGGAAAGAACATGGAAGCCTTTCCTCGACTATATTAACCCTTTCATGCTTAGTGGTCACTCCAGTGGACAGTTCTTCTACGGCTGTTCTATTCTATATTCATGTGTTTTGTTGTTTTAGTTCCATATCAGCCAACACAGTGGACACTCATGCACCATCCCATAGTACACTGACACTCACACTATTACTTTAACTTTGCTGTTCTTGATAAATCTGATCTGTAGTAATATGTTTGAGTGTAAACCAATTGCTTGTTATTGTTATTGGACTGTAATTAACAGTTTATTTTTTAAACTAAAAGGTTTTTGTTTTTTTTGCATATTATCTTCATGAAGTGAGTAATGACTAGTATTAGAGTTCAAATGTGAGAAAACAGCAGATTAGCAGCATTAAAATTGTTTTTATTTCATAGTTTTCACACAGTTTATCAGTAAATACATGTTTCTTTGCTTCAAAAATTAAAGGCATGATGTCCAGCTGAGTGAATATTTTTAAAACTCTATAAAAAATAGGTTCATAGGAAAATTTTCAATCACATTGGTTTTTTTTTTAGGCCTGAAGACGAATAAAAGCTCTCACTTTAAACTATAAACTGGACTGTCTTTTTTCCCTTTCTTTCTATTTCTCTTTCTGCCTGGGTCTAATACCTGAGGATGGAAGTCAAAGAGGAGACATTTATCTGTTTAAAATGTTAATTCTTTTCTGTAAAAAGTTTCTCACGAGGAACTGGTTAAAAAGTGACCCTCTGTGACCACAACAAAGGCTGCAGCTTGGACTTTATTGCTTCCTTGCCGTAATTCTCTTAATGTTTTATGTAAAGCACTTGGAATCATCTATAAATAACCCTGCCGTGCCTCGTCTGCCTCACGTACATGAACTTTAGGGGTTTTCTGGGTCTTTTCTGGGACAACAAACAGCAAAAGGGGCGACACAGACACACAATTTCCACACAGAACTGATAAAGTGCAGCAGAGTTCAATGGTTTGTCAGTTACACTCTGGAAACACAATGAAAACAGGCAAATAAACAGACAGACAGACAGACGGATAAAAACACGAGGGAATCAGACACAGCAGTCACAGAGCGAAACATGGCTTTAGCTGAAAACAAAACTTTGAAGATTTGGACGATTTATCCAGTTAACCCTCCGGTATCCAGTATTATGCACACTTTGCACTTCATGTTATAAAAGATCAGGTTATTTTTTATTTTTTTTTACAATTAATATTTGTTCAGGATTCAAAAGTTATTGATTTTTGCATGATTTTATAAATTCTGACCCATTCACTAAAACCAGCAGATTGTAAATAAAGTTAACTTATGACACTAACACACTTCTACCAAGTGAGTAAAAAATGCACGTTGACACTTTAAATAAACTGGGTTTGTTTGATGTTACGTCTCCTCATGTGTAGAAAAACACTACGTCCTGACGCTGGTGTTTCTAAATAAAACATCAACATTCACATGATTCCTTATTCAACAAATCTGTTTTTCTATTTCAATAAGAACTAAAAACTGTGAGATGATACAAACTTTAATTTTATCCTGCTCAGATGAAGTGTTGTCAGTGGTGAAGCGCCTCTGTGGGCGGATACCGAAGGGTTAAACATGTTCAGATTTATTCTACCTCTGCTTTGTGGTTGACAGGCTCCATCATAAACGACTGAACGCCTGCTTCTGACTCACCTTCCTTCTGGCTGCCGGCGGCAGAGATGCTCTGCTGGGACAACAGGCTCTGGTTGTAGAGGCTGGGCAGGGCGGCGGCGGCGTACTGCTGGATGCCTGAGTACGCCTGGCTCAGAGCCTCCATGGTGCTGCCGGAGCCGTTGGACAAACCTCCTGAGCTCAGGTTCCCATTCAGCGCAGCCATTCCTGCATCAACAGCACAGACAACAGTGGACAGTGTTTAGTGGTGTTTATTTAGTTTGAGAATAAAAATAATAATAATAATAATGATAATAATAATAATAATAATAATAATAATAATAACAACAGACAGACACACAGTGCATATACAATGATATCATAATTATTTTTTATTATTATTTATTACTTATTTCTACTAGGATGTACTAATTTTTACATCTTTCATTTATATGTAAAGCACTTTGTGCTATAACCTTTACTATATGAAAAGTGCTGCATAAATAAAGATTGATTGATAATGTGTAATTGCCAGTTTTCTCCTGTTTTCATAGACTAAATAAGTTTACTGTCATATACACAGCAGTACCGAGCAATGATATTCTTACTTTGTGACTTCTCTTCACAGGACTAATGTCAACAGTTAAACTAAACTGAAATAAACTGTACACAAAGCAAGAAAAAATAAAAAGGTAAAATAAAATGTAGCGAGTACTCTGTGCATAGAGTAAGTGCGTCAAGGTGCAAAAAAAAAAAAAAAAGATTGATTGTGCAAGACACAAAATACTGTCACAGTGGTAAAACAATAAGTGCAAATATTATTAGTTATTTTTTTCCTTTTCCTTTTGTCTTGTAATATTTCTTATACACGTACATTTAATGTTGTGCTGCTGGAACCTTAATTTACTGACAGATCAATAAAGTACCATCTAATCTAATCTAATCTAATCTAATCTAATCTAATCTAACACATGACAGAACCAGAACTTTACAATAAACCTAGAGGAGGTCACACACTGTTTACTCTGATATTAAATGGTCTGTATGTAGTATTTTCACTTTCAAATATAAAAAAAACAGACCTAAAACTGTCATCAGAGTGTTTAGAACACTGAGCAGTGACGTTCGGTCACATGTACTCGTATCTGAACGTGACACTTCCTGACTTCCCGGGTCAGTACCTGCCAGGGAGCCCATGTTAAGGCCGGCTCCAGCACCAGCAGCCAGGGACTGCAGAGCCCCCAGGGACGTCATGGGGTTGACGGAGGAGGCGCTGCTGGAGGTGGGGGAGGAGCCTGCTGGAGGAGCATTTACTGTTCATATTATAGGACAATGGAAGATAAGATTTACATTCCACACCAGCATCAAATGATGAAATAAGACTGAAAATCTGGGGCTGTAATCTAATCTATTTTTAGGATGGAAAAAAACCCAACACATGTAATATCAGAAGAGAAGCATAATGAACAAAAAACAACAGTAATAATCCATATAAACACAAATAAAAAGACAACTAGGAGCATGTTTGGTCTCATCTATCATCTAGCCTCTTCTGGAGCAGTGTGGTAGAATTTCATACCTGAGCTTGTTAGTGCACTTAACGGGCTGCTCGATGTCGTCATGGCGCTGGAGCCTGTGGGCGTGGCCTGTGTGGCGGTCGCTGCTGCTGCTAAAGCGGCCAGATTCTGCATGGCATTTAGACCTGAAGCAAACACGCAATTAACCTTCTGATATCTGGGTGAGCACATGAGCCACACTTTGAACTTCAAACTATAAAATTAAAACTGTTTGAAAATGTTATAAAATTACAGTTATTATTATTTTTCACAATTTGTTTTAGGTCAGAATTCAAAATTGTTCATTTTTACCACTAAGTTGAGGGATATTGTAATCGTTTTTGTTGTCCGTCCGTCTGTCTGTCTGTCCATTCAACGACATAATCACATTATCTGTAGAATGCTTTCACATAAACGCACCACATTTATATAAACACTATGGATGCATCTGGTCATTAGGGCTGTGGATCGGCAAGAATCTGGTGATACGATACAAATCACAATACTAGGATCACAACACGACATATCACCATACTGTTAAAAAGGCCATTTTTTGTTTGTTTTTTTAAAAAAAAAAAAAAAAGATTATTTCCTTGTGGAATTGAATTACACAAGAAATCTGCACAAATACTAAACACATTTTTATTTGATCACTACAGGATCTGATGCTACAAAATGTTCCTGTTCAAACTTAAATTATATTTTACAGTCATTCCAGTTTCAGATCCTGCTCAAATGTTCATATTCTATTAGTTCATAACATTATTTTGGTGCGATCCAACAGAGGAACAGTAAAAAGGGCTTTTAGGATGATTCAAATAATTATTTAATAAAACACTGTTAAATAATAATAATAAAATAGAAACAATAAAGAAAAACAACTAACAAAAATGAACTTCTGCTATATCTGCATTTGAATAAATAAAAATAATGACACTACTTTTTAATATCAATACAGTATTGTGAAGTGAAATATCGTGATATATTGCAGAACTGATATTTCCTAACACTCCTACTTGTATGAGCCAACAGTACACATGTAAATATAAATGAATGTACAACATATATATGGAAAAACTGTAACAACCTAAGAAATGCATGTTGACAGAAAATTATAAAAAGCAATAAATAAATAGTTATTTTTCATAAAAAGACTATATCCACTCCTCCTCTCGGTCACGATAGTTCTTCGAAATCCTCATTATGATCCACTTGGACTTCAACACAAACATCATCAGTCAGTCAATAATAAATAATAAACAAATAAACACCTAATCTTATATCACATCATATGTCCTGCTGTGATGCTGAACGTGTCCCGTGTCAACGTCCCTGAACTCCACCTGTGTTTTGTGCATGAACAGTGTGTATTTGTGTGTACCTGATATGGGGTGCAGGTTGTTGAGTGCATTTCCTGTGGAGGCTGACTGCTGCAGCAACTGTAAGTAAAGCTGCACACAGAAAGGAAACAATAACCCCAGATCAGTGTTCAGCCCCAAAAACAACAAACTGATGCACGACTAACGACCAGGACGACGGATGTCAGATCATCACATACAGAGGCAACACCAACAATTAGAACACAGTTAAAATATCAACTTTTTACTCATAATTGAATTAAAATAATGAACCTGTCTCACATTTTAGATTCATTACATATAAAGTGAAATATTTCAAGCCTTTTTAGTTTTAATTTTGATGATTACAGCAGATGAAAACCTTAAACTATTGGAATATTTCATGAAGTCAATAAAAAAATCTTCCTGGTCGAGCTGAGGTGTTCAGGAAGTCCATGTTGGTTTGACAGTGACCTTCATTCACTCTTATTTTTCTTCAAACACTTCAGGTCATACATGGTTTTTCATGAAAGGATAGTGTGTAAATGGAAACATTTTCATGTAATTTTACTTTTTTTTTTTTTTTTTTTTTTTACACTACACAAAGATAAATATTTGTTGCTATTACTTATAGGTTATTATCGTATAAATCAGTATTTCACTGGTTTTGATCCACTTTAGATCATGTTGGTCTGTTTGTGGAACCTGAACTAAAAGTATTCTGACACCCATGACTGTTAAAGTTTTCAGTCTTATATAAAGTCTTATATTTCACAAATTCATCCCATGGGCTGGACTGGACCCTGTGGAGGGCTGGTTTTGGCCCACAGGCCGTATGTTTGACTCCCCTGGTCTAGAATATATTGTGACTGTTGGGTGGAAACCTCATAAGTCCATTTCTGGCCTTTTTTCTTTGTCACAAAACAGCTCTATTGGTCAGTCTGCACGTTCACCCGATGGTTTTAGAAACATTTAACGAAAAGTGCTGAACAGTTTGTGACTACATCTATAAACTCCATTCATTTATGCACATATGTGTATAT
>JAQQZY010000019.1:5250148-5262353 GCA_030068375.1 Ostorhinchus rueppellii | reverse complement strand
CTAGTGTTTCATAAATACCACAGATATGAGAACAGACAGAAAGAGAAGGAAGTTTATTGGACTCTTCAGGTTCTTTTTTTCTTTAACTTGAGGGTTATTTTTAATGCGATATAGATTTGTGTGTTTTATTTTATGTTCAGATCAGATCCAAGTCATGTCTGACAGAAACTGATCAGTGATTGGTTCTTACAGCTGTCAATCATGTATTTGACCTTCCTACTTGTATGAAAACACCTGTGATTGGGCGAGATCAGGGAAAACCGACATTACGCACTTCTGTTTTTACAACATTTAGTAAATATCGGTAGTTTTGCGCAGATGTCCAATGGAAAACTGACTGTGTTTTTCAATCTTCCTGTGCTCCATCAGCTGATAGTTTACATTATAGCTCTGTTAGCGTAGCTCCATTAGCGTAGCTCTGTTTTTAGACCGTAAAACCACAGTCAACAGCAGTGAAGCTTCCTTTGATTGATTATTTATTCCTTTTCTCATAATTTGTTACTAATACAGACCAAATCTAACGCTGTGTGTGTTTGTTCAGGTGACCGTCCAGGTGTTAAACCAACTCATCCAAAAGATCAGGGAGGATCTTCCCGGTCTGGAGGCCAGTGAAGAAACGGAGCAAATCAACAAACATTTCCACAACACCCTGGAGCACCTCCGCCTGCAGAGAGAATCCCCTGAGTCTGAGGGCCCGGCGTACGAGGGCCTGGTCCTTTAAGAAGGAAACGTGTTCCAGTTGGATGTGATCTGCATACGTAAATGTTTCACAAGTTTATGAAAATATAACGACAAACACAAAATGACATCCACTAGGTCAGGAATGCAAACATGTGCTGATTCTTTTGTCAGGAGCTAAAAGAACTCCATTTTTTTTTCCAATTCATTTTCTGCATAAATACCCTCCTAACCGCCCTTCACTGGCATCATCAGAACCAGGTGTAGAACTGCACTTGTGACACCATTCCATTATGAAAATGTACTTGAGTCATTTGTCTTTAACCTACATGTATTCTTTTTTTTTTCGGTAGGTGTATGCGCTAAATCTCACCCCGTTAACGTGCACATTCTTCAAGTTACTGTATTCGCTCAGTGTGCAAAGGTTGGGGAATCTACGTCAAGGGTGTCAAATATGTGGCCCGTGGGCTAAAACCGGCCGCTAAAAGGGTCCGAAAAATTACACTGAAGGTATTAACAGTCAAGGATGTGTGTTAATAAATGTGACAATAACCTATAAATGATGACACCTCAACATTTTCTCCTTTTTTTTGTGTTTTATTTTGAAAATGATGATTATAATTAGATTTGCAAACTATCCTTTCACAAATAATCTGAATGATCTAAGCAACCATGAACTTGAAATTGAAAGAAAAATCAGTGGAATTGTACCGATATTCTGGCTGTTACTAAATGTTTTGTGTATTTGTAGATCCGCTGTGATCGGATAGTTATAATGCAAATGTATAAATGATAAACTGAGGTGGAATATTCTTAAAATTGCACTTATTTTCCTTAAATTTCTGGTTGTTCCTGGTCTTTTTTTTTTTTTTTTTTAAAGATAGTTTGTAGATGTAAAGATTTTCATCATGTTATCGTACTTTTTTCGCTCTAAAACAGAGAAAAGTTTGAAGTAGTCATTATTTATAGGTTAAAATTCTCGTACTTATTTCAGATCATCATGGGTTAAATGTGGACCCTGAACTGAAGTGAGTTTGACTGCCCTGCTCTACGTGTATAGATGCTCGATTCTATCCCTGAACAGTTAATAAATATAAGACTGATGTTCTTTCTACTTCTGTTTCAATTTGAACATATGCAGCAATGACTCAAACTACACTGTTAGCATTTATTTTAAGTTATAGATATTTGAAAACATCACTATTTTGGCCATTTTTTTCTGTAACGGAGGCGTATGTGGGTGGACTTTTACATCCTTAGAAAGATCCTAAGCAGTGTTTCTTCTAATTTAACATCACATTTGTCTTTTGGTCGCTCTGATTCTGTTTATTTTTGCCTTTTTCCCCTCGACAGTTGACACATACAGAATCCCTGCACCGTGTGTTTGTACGCTTTACGCTTCAGTGTGCCTGTATTTCAGATATCTAATGTAAATGGATCCCACCAACTGCAACGTCAGGCTTGTATTGTTTAATGTAATTTACTGCGCGGTATCTCTGTGTCTTTTCGGGGAGGGTAGGGGGCACTAGTTTAGGACTAGTTATTCATTTCTTTGTGGCAGTATTTGCATTAATGCTCCCTTTATGAATCTGTGTGTAAACGGGCTTGTAAATCAGATTTAAAAGAAATACTAAATAGCAATTATCAATGTCATTTACTGAAATAAAATTGAAGTTATTAACAAATCATCTTGGTGTTTTCATATGAGAATGGATGTCTGTTGAATATATTTCGTTTATTAGTTTATTTTGGATTAGCACATGCTGAAGAGTGAAAATAAATGTATACACAGCCAATCCAAACATGAATATAATCAAAAGAAAGAAATCAGGCTGTTATTGAAAATGTGGATGTTTTATAATTAAAATTTTTGTAAGCATATACATTTTAAGAATTTTTATTTTAATTAATTGTACAGGTGAAAATTAACAAACCATATCTTATTAATTTTTTTTTATTCAAGAGTTAAATAATGTAATAAAGCCTTAGATAACAATAGCTGTATTCGTGGAGTTTATACAACACGTCAACGCGTCCTTCACTTAGTAAAATCTCTTTCGTTCCCCCAACTTTAACCATTTTTTCTCTTCTCCGCAGTACCTACAGGGACATAAATTCCCCTCCTCTAAATCACCTGTTTGTGTTTTTTTTTCTTCCCTTCTAATTATACACCAAATGTAAAAAGCTTTTTTAAGTATTCGTTATTTAACTACAGACCATGAACGCGTCACCCCAGCAGCTCCGTTCGCGCATGCGTGCAACATAGCATTATTAGGTGAAGAAGTAGCGTGGAAATTTCTCATAAAGTCTGTATTTTTATGTATTTTACCCACTAGTATTTGGTTTATCTGTGCATGTTTCATCTACGAGTCGCCGTATGTCGGAGTAAATCACCCGACGTGCCGCCCATGTATTTTGGAGACGAGTATTAGCTTTGGACCTGTCGTTGGAAGAAAGAGATTAACGTTATGTCGGCAAATAAAACAAAGAAAGTCAAAATGGCCACGAAATCGTGTCCCGAATGCGACCAACAGGTGAGTCCGTCCATCCAGCTGTTTGGGGGATTATTTCTGATAATATACTTTGTTGTCTGTGATATTAAAACGCATAGAGAAGTTGTCAGACCTTGAAATGAGAATGGAGATCAGGGGCAGAAGTTAGCTAGCTAATGTTGGCAATGATCTCCTATTATTCAAACAATAAACTCTGACAGAATTATTCATATTTACTCTTTATATGTCAGTATTGCATGATTAAACTGGCTCCTAAATCATATTAATAAATTTATACTTTAACCATTGTGTCAAATGAAAGTCACCACTGAATTTAAACTATTTAAGCTACAAAAGTAGGCAGGATTTAATCTAAATACCATTAAAGTACATGTTTAATGGGTTATTGCCTTCAATTTAGACATAAAACTTGGCATAAGGAGGATAAAATAAAGCAGAGAATGTTCACATTTGGGCTGAGATTGTGTCATAATTTTTCTCAGATTTTATAACAGCAGGATAAGTCTCCCTTTACTTGGAAAACATCCCATATGAGTCAGAGTTTTACTATTTGGACTGTTCATATGAAGTATTAACATATGGTAGATTCACAGCACTAACCACAAGTTATTCTCTGCATAAAAAAAGTTAAATAAATATAGGTCATTTCCACGTTTGTAATCATCTAAAACTCTCTGTAATCTGCACTGATGTCAGTGTTTTATGTGAAAGTTGAAATGTTTGTTATAACAAATGGTTTAACACAGACCAGCTGCATCAACCTACAGAACTGGGACAACATCAGGTTTAGTTATAATAATGCATTTAATTTATGAAACACTTTACATTTATGACATCTCAAAGTGTAAAATAAAAATAGGAAACCACAAGAATTAAGCAATGTTTTGTTTTTTTAAGTTCTAATGTCCACACATATGCATTTGTCTCTGTATTTAGATCCAATCTAGTGCACGTAAGGTGTGAACAGCAGGAAAAACAAAAGTTTAATGGAAAAACCTAGGTTCTATAAACCAAAAATGGCTGTATTTAGTGTTACTTCCCTTTTTAACAGGTCTTTAACTCTTTTGTTCAGACAATATGAGATTTATTGAATACATTTTCTGATACCAGTAACAAATGGACTAAAATAATCAACATGAAACAAAGATTAAGAGGGAAAAAAATGAACAAAGTAATCAATAAATCAGGCACGAAAAAAAATCAACAAATTGAACAAAAATGAACAAAATACCAAACAAATCAGAGGGAAAAAAGAACAAATTGGAAAACAATGAACAAAATAATAAACACAATGATCAAAAATGAACGTAATAAACGAAATAATCAACAAATTAATAAAAAAAAAATGAACCAAATAATCCTGCTTGATTCAACATGTATCAGATGTTTCTAATTGTTAAATAGTGTAAGTAGTGACTTTAACCTTTACATCACATTTAGTTCAGTTTTTATTTTCAGTTTCAGTCATTATTTTAAGGCTGGGCACATATTTCCTGTATTTTTTGTTGTATGTGAAGAAAAGAGAACATGAAAAGAAAATAAATGTGTATATTTGGCTCAACTGTGAAAACCAACATGTTACTGTTTTTCAGGTCAGTGTCTCTAATGCACAGACTCAGTAACAGAACACTATATTAAAAATGCAGGGGGTGTACAGAGTTTTGGAAGTTATTGTAAATCATGTCAGGACTTGTCATATTGTGTAAATCTGACGTGTCTCTCACTCAGGAAGCTGTTTTTTTTTTTTTTTCCACTTCTGAAAGCTTTAGTTTTTCAGTGTCATCTTGCAGGTTTTGTTGATTTAATTCCATGGAACATTCTCTTATTTTTCACTTGTTAAGATGACAGACATCTATTTTCTTAATTTCTCTATTCCTCAAATTGTTCAATAACTAGGGTACAATTTCTTCCTTTATTTTTTTACCGCAGAAAAAGGCAAAGGGTGTTGTTTTTGCTTCAGTTTGTTTCTTTGTTTACACACTAGCAGCAAAACTATTGGTTAAATTCATACCAGATTTGGTTTATAGATTTCCAACCAGAGTAGATGTCATTATATTTTGGGAACAGAAGGTCAAACTTTAAATTTTTTTTACAGTTTTTCCCTCCATTTACTTATAATGGGTGAAATTTCACATGTCTGTCGCAGCCAAACTATTGGTTGAATTCATACCAAATTGGGTTTATAGATTGCCAGCGACCCAAAATAGACATGATTACATTTTTGGAACAGTAGGTCAAAGATAACATTTTTTTATGAATTTTAAAATCTTCCCATTTACTTCCCATGGGTGAAATATGTGCGAGGGGCGGGGTTTGTTGTGCCTGGTACTTGGGCTGCTGGATTATAGAAAAAATCAATATCACGATTATTTTGGTCGATATTGAAATCACGATTATTCAAACGATTAATTTTGAGTTTCACATGCATTTATTCAGCATTTCTGTCTCTCAAAAAAAGACTTTGTTATTGATTCTTTAAGCAAAACATTCAAATTGAAAATAAATTTTGGCTCCAAATATGTACTTTACAGCTGTTTTACAATAGAATGGAATGTGTTGTGCATGCGCATCACTCAGAAATTGTGTAAAGAAAAATGGAAAATAAATCGTTTCAACTGGATTATATGAGTTTTGAGATAGTTTGACAACAAAATCAAAACCGTGATCAAAATTCGATTAAATGCACAGCCCTACCTGGTACATGTTTTTACTCAATGTTACAGATGTTTTTATGCATAGTCTTAGAAATCAATTGAATTTCAGGCCAATCACATCAATTGACCAATCAGATCGCGTGTTTCTTGGCAAAATGTAGAACCAGAAGTCAGTTCCTACTTGTGTATTTGAGGCGATGTTTCACTGTATTTTAGCAAAAAAAGATGGATTTCACCAAAATTAGGAACTGACAAGGTGAGACATGATTATATACCTATTTAGCAGAGCTTTGGCCAAGACATGCACTGTTTTTTGTTTTTTTTTGTTCCTTTTTAAATTGGCTGTGCAGAAAAAAGCAATAACACAAAACGGATGGTACCAGATGAGCCAACTGTTCAAATAACAGACATGTACAAAATGGAAAAAATCACCCTCACCATTAATGTAAAATTAGATAAAATCATCAAACATTGGGAAAAATGTGAAAATGATGTGAAACGATACATGCCAAATGTTGCCATGGTGATATAAAAGGAGAGTGTTGGATTTAATATGTCCTTTTTTTATTTTTTATTTTCAGTTTGTAATACTGCTCATAATCTTTCTTTTCTGTTGAATGTTATAAAAAGCTCGATCTGTCCATGATGTTCTCTCTCTGGGTGTTTAAGGAAAAAATAAATAAACAGAAAAAATCATTTCTAATCCCTAAGAAAGTGGGACAGAGACAATCAGAAATGTATTAGCCTCACTGAGCCTGGTTTTGATGGAGAATGTGTATTTTTTGTATGTGTACACTGTGAGGAATGTATGGCAAATTCATGTGACTGGGAAGTGTTGTATCTCTTACGATTCAATAAAAAAAAATTTTAAAAAAGAAAATTGGCCGTGCAAATCACGGCTGCATGGTGCGTTCCCTAAAACTGTGTTTCTATGTCACAGAAGCTTCATAATGAACTGAATTCTATTGTTTCTTTGCGTATTTTCCAGATTCCTGTTGCGTGTAAGTCCTGTCCATGTGGTTTTGTGTTTATAAGCCGAAAACTCCTCAATGCCAAATTAAATGAGCGCTCACCGTCAGCCATAGCAGGTAAAGCTCCATACACGGCCAAATAATGTGTTCAACTGTGATTTGTACTGATTAAAAACAAAAAGAAAATCTAATAAGAAGTAAGTTTAAAAAAAAAAAAGGGATTTTAATGCAGTAATAAATAGAACAGACACTATATATACAAGATAACATAAATATGTATACAAATAAGGGTGTAGGTGCTTGGTTTATGTTCAGTTAATGATATAATTAACTGATGATAGTTAATTATTTATGATTAATGATATAATGAAAAGTCACTTTTTCTTTAGTTTTAATAAAAATAACCTTTGAATTTACTCTGAGCTTTAATGAACATCTACATAATCATTTAATAAAATATAGGAAGATACAGGATTTACGCTGAAAAAATGCAAATTGCAGAGGTTAATATTATAAGAAATGGTGAGAAATCACTTGGGAAAGACAAATAAAAGTCCTTTGGAAGTTATGACATAAACAACCGTGGGTCTTTAAGGGTTAATGCTCGTGTTAATTCTGTTCACTATGTGTGACCGACTTAAAGTATCGTATCTATAAAAACAGTGATCATGAAGCACCACAGCGCCTCTAATTAAATAATAAAACTGATCTGAGACGTTTATAGAACCTCTAACACACAGGTGTCAAACATGCGGCCCGGGGGCCAAATCCGGCCCGCCAAAGGGTCCAGTTTGGCCCTCTGGATGAATTTGTGAAAAGTAAAAATGACACTAAGATATTAACAATCCTTTTAGTTCAGGTTCCACATTCAGACCAATTCAATGTCAAATGGGCAGGACCAGTAAAATCATAACAATACATAAATAACAACAACTCCAATTTGTTCTGTTTGTAAATGTAAACATTTTCATATATTTACATGAAAACAAAGTTCAACTTTGCAAAAAAAAAGGTGAATAACCTGAACAAACAGGAACAACCTGAAATGTTTTAAGTGAAGTAAGTACGATTTTATCAATATTCTGCCTGTTAATAAATGTTTTGTGTATTTGTAGATCCACTGTGATCTGTATAATGTATAGTGTAAATGATAAACAGACATAATATTGTTCAAATTACGCTTATTTTTTCAGTTTGTTCATGTTATTCACATTGTTTGAAAGGATAGTTTGCAGATATAAACCTTTTCATAATGTATTATACTTTTTTTTTGCTCTAAAACATAGAGAAAAGGTTCGAATTGACATTATATATTATTAGGTTATTATTTTACTGGTCCGGCCCACTGCAGATCAAATTTAGCTGAATGTGGCCCCTGAACTAAAATGAGTTTGACACCCCTGCTATAAATGGTCTGAAATAAACTGACTAGCCTTGTGATCTATGGTAGCAACATTAGTGCTACAAACCTATAGCGTAGTGCATCATTCTCCGTAAAATATTGCAATTACAGTGATAAATGGGCCATTTGAAACAAATGTTAGCTGAGTAAGAACAATTTTACAACATTGTTATTTATTGTTTTAATGTCACGATCTGTATTCATTCCTTCTTTTTCCTAACTGCCTAGTCTTGGAGAGCACTGTGGGGATGCTGGAGCCCATCCCAGCACCAATGGGCGATGGCGGGTACTCCCTTGATGTGTTGCCAGTTCATCACAGGGCTGACATATCCAGACAAATGAGTCACCCTGACATTCACACCTACGGGCCGTTTAGATTGACCAATTAACCTATCAAAGTGCATGTCTTTGGACGTTGGGAGGACGCCGTGGGGAGAACATGAAAACTCCACACAAAAAGGCCTCTAGGATGGAACCCTTCTTGCTGTGAGGTGACAGCGCTAACCACTGCACCACTGTGACACCTATTATCTGCACAAACCCTCTGAAAGTAAATCATGCGACAAAATTAGATCGTTTATAGATGTGCAACCAAACTCATCCCAGTGGCTTTGCTGAAATATTTTTACTGGAGAACACTTACCTCTTTTAGTGGAATTTTCACTCATGTTTATTTCGGAATATATGCATTAGATTTGATTCATAAGAGAAAATCTACACAGTAAAAAAACAGTGTCAATTTAACTCTTAGACAGTTGAATTTAACTCTGTTTCAGATAACATTTGGTCCCACTCAAAATTAGAGTAAAATTTACTCTATGGCCAGTGTCAGATTTTCAGAGTTAATTCTACTCAATTCAGCGTCAAAATTAACAATGAAATGTGTAAAAAATATTTAACACTGTGATACTTTCACACTGCTAGAGTAATATTTTTTTTACTTACTTTATATTTATTGTTATATATATTTATTCACTTTATAGAGCTATTTTTACTCCAGACTTAGTTATAAAATGACTGTAATGTTTTACTATTTATTTCTTTGCAGTGTTATTTTCTTCATTAGTTTACATCCTATGCTAATATTGAAACAATGTAAAATTGCAGGGGTCTCTGAGGTGGTGCTCTATGGGTTCTAATCACCCTAGAACATGCTTTTACTTTGGTAGAGTAAAGTCCTCTCCACTTCTAATACAATATAATGTATAATGTAATTGTTGGTATGTGACTATTGCGAAATATATAGTATTGTAAGGCATACAGATGATCATTTTGGTAGTTATTATGTGTAATTTACATCAGTTTTGCTAATCTTGTGTTTTTTCATTCCGATTCAGAATAGATGTAACAATCATTAATGAAGCTGATTTAATGTCTTAAGTTGTAGAAATGGGAGAGGGTGGTGGGATTTGATAAGTTTTCTTCTTCCCACTCCTTTTTGAGTACTTGCTGAATTTGTTTTGGTGTTGACGATGTACTTGACAAGTGTTTTTGTTGTTTTTTTTTTGCTTTGAAGCAAAAAATGAATTAAATGAAAGAATTAATTGAATTTTTTGCTTTTAATTAATTTATTTTATTGCTTGGATTTATATGGTGCTTTGTGTATCTACTTTGCCATTTGCTCTTTGTATTCATGAGATGTTTTGGTTCTTTCCTTTTGTTCAAAATGAAACAAACAAACAAACAATAACAGCTTCATAGTGACAGTCAGGTTTGCTTTTGTTCTGCTACAGGTTTGACTAATGGTGTCACTTTGACAAAAAATAAACATAAAAAGACCAATAAATGTTGTAAAACAGACAAATTAACCTAAATAAACATTAACACAAAACCTCCTTGAGCCCCTGCACATAAAATAGAACATAATGAGAAAAATGTCCAGTACCCACAATGCAATGCAGCAGACTGGCACTAATCGTCACTGTGTAGAGTTGAATTTGACACTGCATCTGTGCGGAACTTTACACTGACTTTTAATTCTGTTAGAGCTGGTTTACTCCCCATAGAGCTACAAATACTCTATCTAGGTTAAAATAGTTTGACTGAAATATTGACACTGCATTTGTTACTTTGTACGAGTTAAGTACAAGACTAAAACACAAATTAAATTACGTCCATCTAAACATGGTTCACATGACCCAGCACTAACAGGTGACCTGGTGGATGTTAAAGCTGTATTCCAATTTCATGTATTTAGCAATTAAATTATGTAACTCCTTATTCCACAATACTGTATTGATATCAATACTGGTCAAATTGCTGTGGTTATATTATCGGAAAATTCTAAGTTTGGTTATTTTGGTCTAATGAAACTCAATTTATAAAGGTCGACTTTACTATGCAGTAAAACACTATTAGTAATGATACAAATTTGTGTGATGTTATATTTGACAAGCACTTTAGAGCTGCTTTAAAAATCCAATTATGAGCCTTTCTGTGTTTTACTATGTGCACTTACATAACAGACACGTTTACACTAAAGAAGCACACACATACCAAGGTCCCACTCACACATGCTTTCTGTCTCTTTTGTAACACACTTCCACACGCATTTAATCCACACACACATATATATCAAGAGTTGCCAAAGCTCAAACCCTTGAAGGAGCAGTGAGTCAACAAGGTGATTACAAGTAAGTCTTGAAAATGTTCCAAGTACCGTATCACTACAAAGAGAGGTTACGCTGACAGAACTGGTTATAATACAGTCCAAACACTTCTGCTAGCGGATGTGGACAGGCTTACACAGACAGTTAACAAAACGCTAACACTATTACAAACATGCAGACACGCAAGGACGTAGACACACAGACGCACACACACATACACACACAGACGCACCCTAACATCTCTGCTGCCCCTCTGTCTCATTCACTCTAACGCTGTCGAGATGATGACCCCGCCCCTTCTTTGTGTCTCCAGCCGCTTCTTCTCCCACGCACACCCACATTAACTTGGCAGAGGGTGTATCCTATTTCATCCAATAAAATCAACCCAGGTGACGTGACTGTACCTGGCACCGGTGCCTGGAATAGGTTTTAAATTTGATTTCTTAAATTCTCCGGGGAAACCATGGTGGTCTCATCTGTCTTACTCGATATCAAAAGCGTATTTTCTGATTACAAGCTCAGATGAACCCGACCCTGATGTGTGGATCTGGGAAGATAGAAATGACAGAAATAGAAATTATATGCTCACACAGCATATCAGTGCCTGGGTTTGTACTTCAACATACAAATATATTGGGGAATCAGAGGGAAGATGCTGATGAAAAAGTCACACCTAATTGCAGAATGAGAAAGAAATCATTTACCTCCAAACAGCGGCTGTCCTTACAGTTTACATATGATTTCATAGATTTTACCAGAGAGGGTTGTTTTGCACTTGCAGAGTAGGATGAGTGCTTGCGGAATGAAGGAGTTGCAGCAATTAATATTTCATATCCTTGCAACACTGAATTTTATATGAACGATTTGGGCCTCTAGGTTAATTTTTTGTGTGTTTATCAGGTATTATAAATCACGCTACCTTCCTGTCATATTTAATTCATTGAGTTGAAAAACAGATGGAATGGCTGATTTACTGTAGATGATAGATTTGTAGTCATTAATAAAAACATGGTTTTGTGTGTGAATGTGAATAAAAGCTTTTGTGTGTCTACACGTAAAGGTACATTTTGACAAGAAGAGTAAAACTAATAGGCTTTACACGATCACGATTTTTCTGCCGATCACCGATCAATGAGTTTAAATAAACCGATCACCGAGGAGCAATATTTAAATGACTTGTTTATGTACTTATATACTTATGTTCGACTATATGGACGAGCACTTTCTAAAGTTGTTTGCTTTAGCATCCATTTCAGAGTTTGCTTTTCTTTTTCTTCTCCTCGCTGCATTTCTTGAACTCTACATGCTCCTCCGTGTGTCTTTTCCAAGTGCCTGATTAAATTTGTCATGTTGAAATTTTTTGCCGATGTTCCCCCAC
>JAQQZY010000019.1:5181319-5192674 GCA_030068375.1 Ostorhinchus rueppellii | reverse complement strand
AAGACTTCCGGGGCGCATGAGGGCGAGAGAATAAAATATCAATAAATGAAAATGACAAGACGAGTGATGTTTGATTGTCGTTGTTTGAAAAACAATTATGAACATGAAATATGAATATATGGAAAAAGGTGTCGAAATCTGTTTTTTCGTTTGGTAATAAAATGGAATAATGAAATAACAACCCATTTTCCCGTTTTTTTTTGTTATTTGGTTCTGAATTGAAAAGCAAAAGAACGAATGGTACACGGACCCAGAAGTTCATTTTTGTTTTTTTTATTTTTATTTTATTCATTATTATTTAACACGGTTTTATTGAATAATGGTTATTTGAATCATCCTAAAAGCACTTTTTACTGTTCCTCTGTTGGGATCACACAACAATAATGCTATGAACTAACAGAATATGAACATTTGAACAGGATGTTAAACTGTAATGACTGCAAAACATAATTTTTAACACAGGAACATTTTGTGATGTAACATCAAATAAAAATGTTTAGTATTTATGCATATTTCAGGTGTAATTCAATTCTTCAAGGAAGTAATCACTTAAAAGAAAAGAAACAAACAAAAAATGGCCTTTTTAACAGTATCATGATATATCGTGACATATTGTATCATGACCCTAGTATTGTGATTTGTATCGTATCACCAGATTCTTGCCGATACACAGCCCTAATGACTTTCATCACCAATTTTTAATCAATTCTGTCAAACCTGAGTCATAGCCAAAGTATCACGAATTGGTAAGTCTTTCCATGATTACGTACCTGAATCTCTTCCCTCTGAATAATTTCGAAGTGTACTCCACCATAAACAGTCCATTTGTTTACAAACAGTGCCGGTTGGTCATTCAGGCTTTTTTGGAAAATTGTTGCAACGTGCATTGTTGGAAGTGGAGCTCCACACAGCAGCAGCAGCAGCAAGAGGCAATGAAGTCTTTTCCAGGTTTGTTGCTGCTGTGGCCATAATGTGGCTGAGTGGAGCTCCACTTCCCACAATGCACATCATGACAAATTTCCGAAAATGTCTACGTGATCTTCCGGCTCTGTTTGTAAACACACGGACTGTTAATGGTGGAGTCCACTTTGAAATGATTCACTGCGAGGGGAAGAGATTCAGGTACGTAATCACGGAAAGACTTTCGGATTCATGATACTTAAGCTATAACTCAGGTTTTACAGATTTGATGAAAAATTGGTAACGAACATCATACGCAGCTTTAAAGTCACCAATGTCTAGATTTGAACAATCTTCTCCAAAACTACTAATTGGATTAATTTCTGATTTTATATGTAGCTTCCTTTGGATAATGTCTACAAAGTTGGTTTACAATTTTGAGAAATTCAGATTTTTGACAAATTTTTGTAATATTATAAATGTGCCTTTCCTTCTACTGGTTCATATTTTGATGATTTGTAACATAAATGGTTACAGATATGAGTATAGTTCCTTTTGCTCACTGATAGAAGTCATGGACTTTGATTGGAGATGGATCTCCTGCATCCAGACCACAGGACTGGAACATAGAACAGGACCTGACAACCTCATATATTCAACTAGTTATTGATTCTTGATAGAACAGGACGCTGACGTACATGGACACTGGTCTTATTTTGTAGTGCTGCTTCCACTTCCTCATGTGGTGCGTTCTCTTCCGTCTTTCAGTCTAATCCAGGACTTATCCATCTCCTGTGGCGTTCGTCCTCTGTCCCTTGACCTCCACCCTCCCCTGGTGGAGGCTATGTTTACTGTTGTCACTCGGGTGGATGGACGTCCTCGAACACTGCCTCCGACTCGCTGTTGGATCAACAGCAGCGTCACAGAGGCCTGATGTTTGTTTTACTAACAGAAGAAACACACTGTGACGGACGTGAAACTGAAAGAGAACTGCATTGGCTGTTTCACTGTGATATCATCAAATGTTCTGTTTGGTCACAACCTACCAATATTCAGAAGACACAGGAAATATTCACATTCTCGAAGCTGGAATCAGTAGTTTCCAAATGTAATCAGTCGACTTCACAGTGATGGTGTTTGTGAGGATGTGAATCAGTGAAACTCACCTGATCTGAAGGTTTTACCTGCTGAACCTCCTGTGTCTTCAGTGTTACTGTGTGAAGTGTCTTTCCTCCCTTTAATGCGGCCTTATCTGTTGTGTTAGCTGCCTTGGCTTTGTGTGCCGTCGATTCATCTATATTTAGCATCAGAGGAATCATGTGTCCAAACCATCTCCACCAGTGTGTGTGTCCATGCACATAACCACAGTGTAACAAATGAGCTAAAACCATCACATTGTTTCCACTATTGTCACTCCTGTCTTGTGATTAGGGTGGTGAAGAGGACAGTTCAGGGTCTAAACCCAGGTGACGTCTGCAGGGTCCTAATGCCCCCACACCACCGCATTAAACACAGGAACCAGCAGGTGGTGTCATGGGGCATCCATCCTTCTTCTCCTTCTCCTCCTCCTCATTTTCCTCTTCTTCCTCTTCCTGCTTCTTCTCCTCCTTTTCCTCCTCCTCCTGTTTCTTCTTTTCCTGCTGCTTCTTCTTCTTCTTCTTTCCCTCCTTTTGATTCTTCTCCTTTTCCTCTTCCTCCTCCTGCTACTTGTCCTGCTTCTTCTCCTTCTCTTTCCTCTCCTCCTCTTCCTTTTCCTCTTCTTCCTCCTCCCACTCCTCCTTCCTCTCCTTCTCCTGCATACATAAATCAGTCGTTTCGCTGAATGTGCAGTGATCGTCTGCCTTGTGTTTGTATTGTTCTGTCTGTAAGGTGAGAAGGTCGACTATTGGGGGGGTGGGGGGGTATGACAGAGGCAGAATTCTCCCCTGTTTGGTCGCTTGGTGCCAGGACTCGATGGCACTGGGAGTTCACAGCAGAGAAATGCTGCGTCAGCCTCCGACACATGACTTTCTCTGTCTGAGGTTTCACAGTTTGGGTCTGACTTTCCTTTTCAGCGTTCAGCTGTGATTCATGACTTCCCAGCATGCCCCAGTGTCTCTGTCTGGCACAGTTGGAACCTTTTACCTCAGAGTGGGCTTCTTCTTCTGTGTGTTTTCACTGTTACTGAGTAGAAACCTTCTCAGCTCTCAGAACATCACCATCAGATTCAGATCCATTCTCTGAGCTGAAAACCCAACATTCAGCCAGTGGAAGTTTCCATCAATCTGTAGTTTAGTGTTGGCTTTTCTGACTTTCCTGTGAGTTCCACAGTGTTTATGATGATCCCAACAGTAACTGGATGTTCTTGTCATCTCTGTATTCTGTTATATTTGAATTGTATATTTTCTATTTTAGTCTGGGCGACATGAACATGAGTGAACATGAAAAAGGTTCAGAGTAGAACAGTTCATGAATAATCTATCAGTCTGTCAGCAGATATCTTTTTTTAAGAGTTGACTGACTTTTCTTTAGGGTGGAGGTAGATGTTTATTTTACTTCATAGACGTGGAACTAAAGCTCATAACACTGAGTCTGACAACATGTTAAAAAAATTCATTGGGTTATTTATGATTCAACCACTTTTTGTTGGTTTTCTTGTTTCTTTTTTTTTCTTCATTTCTGTGGTTATCATCTCATCACAACTTGAATTAAATAAACTTAATTATTTGACTTAAAATATTTAAATGTCTTTCATGATCCTGATTACATGTCAAATCATTATTTTCTATTGGTTTAATTAGTTCTTAATAACAGTTGGAAAAACCTGGGAGTTGATTAAAGATCCAACAAGATTAATATGACATGAAAGACATAAAAGCCAAACCAAGACAAAATGATTCAATACTTTTTTATTTTGATTTAATTGCACTAAAGAAAGTTATTATCATTGTTCTTGTTATTTGTGATTTTATTTTTAATGATCAGAAACAACAGAACACTGAAGCATTTATTCATTCATTCATCTTCTATACCCGCTTTATCCTCACTAGGGTCACGGGGGTCACATGGAGCCTATCCCAGCTAAGGTCAAATAAAACCCTAAGGACAAAAACATTTATTGAAATTTTCGATGAATATATGTAAAATATATACTTTAGTAACAATGTAAAGTCCCATTTGATACTCTTTACTAATGATTTTCCACCATTTATGGGGTTTTATATATTTTGAAGCGAAAAGTGGAGAAACAACAGCAGAGATGTAATATGTTCACGATCCGCTCAGTAATGATTTATCCAGTGTTCATATCCAGCCTTTCATGTTCTGTTCATAAATCATTCATTACCAACTTCATAACCCGTTAATATCCCTTTCATAAACCTTGCATAAACTGTTCATAACACTTTCATAAAATTCATAACAGTTTATAACATGTCCATTTCATGTTAATAATCCATTCATAACATTCATAACCTGTTCATAACTCATTCATGGTGTTCATAAATGTTCATAACCTGTTCATAATCCATTCCTAACCCATTCATAACATGTTCATAACATGTTCATAAACTATTCATAGCATGTATATAACCCGTTCATAACCCATTCATAGCATGTTCATAACCTGCTCATAATGTTCATATCCTTCTCATAACCCATTCATAACATATTCATAACCCATTCATAACCGTTCATAGCATTCATAACATGTTCATAAACCATTCATAACTTATTCATAACCCGCTCATAACCCATTCATAACCTATTCATAAACATTTATAACATGTTCATAACCCATTCATAATCTATTCATAACATGTTCATAACCTGCTCATAACGTTCATATCCTTCTCATAACCTGTTCATAAACCATTCATAACCTGTTCATAAACTTTAGTGTTTTCTCCTCTGTTTCTCTCGCTCTTGTCGTCTATTTCTCCTGGTAATTGACCTTTGACCTCTGCCGGGCGTGACCTCTCTCTGAGTGGTGAGAGATACTACATCTCTGTTCACTCCGAGGACCACCACTTGACCTTTGACCCTGTAGGAGCAGTGTAAAGTGGCGTTCTTCTGAAACGCTGTGCTTCTGTCAGCGATCCTCCGGAGGTTTCACTGCATGTTAATGTTTTCCAGTCACTTGGAAATCCAGGAGTTTGACTCATGGAACAGTTGGTGTTGGTCGACGGTCTCGGGCTTGCCTCATTCAGAGGAATGAAGGATTACATCATGAACCCCCATCCCCCCCTCAGATCAGCCTCTCCTCCCTCTCAGTCTGACTCTTTCTCAGTCCAGATCCACATGAAACGAGGCCTGTTCAGATCCATCTAAAACAGATCCATCACTGATGATCACGTCACATTTCCTGTTCCATATGAAAATACAGGATAAAACACAGCAGAGGCTTTTATTTCAATAGGATCCACCTGGATTCGACATGATGTAAATTCAACCCACTGTGCTGATGCAGAGATGAGTATTTTTGACATTTTTTACCAACCGACAACGACATCGGATCTAAAAGAAAGCAACATTATCTGTATAAGTTTGGTATGATAGTTTAATACAGCCTCTACTTTTGCACTTTTATAAGCTGCTAAAAAAGAACAGAACTAAACTCATTTACATTATTGTTGTGACAGTGACAATAAAGATCTATGTTTTATTCTATTCTTTTATTTTCTATGATGATCCATTCTATTCTATTCTATTCTATTCTATGATGTTCTATTCTATTCTATAGTATGTTAAAGCTGTAATACCCCTTTCGGCCACTAGGGGCAGCTCCAGGTGGCTCCAAAGCTCTTCTGTCTTAAAATAAGTGCATCATTTATTCCAGGAATCATTGTGGTCTCATGTGTTTAATTTGGACACACTGACAATAAATATGGTCCGTTTGTAAATTTTTCCTCCATTAATTCAACCTCAGAACGAATTAAAGCTTTTTCATTTGTTGTGTTTCGGTTTATTTGATAAATCACACATCTCCTGATGAACTTTTTCTCTGTAATTGTGGTTCAGATGCCAACTGTATGCAACAAATTTTACAACTTTAGGTTATTTAATTCTATTTTATTTCTTTTGCTTATCTTAAATGCAGAGTGATATGATTCTTCTCTTTGCTTTCACATATTATTGCTATACCGTTTGATTCTATTTACATTATGTTACTATTTTTAGTGGGTTTTATGTTTCTTTTTATCTGGTTTTAGGTCAGTTTATGTCAGTGATTTCAGGTTTCTATCCTTCTTTTAGTCCATACTATTTTATTATTTCACTTAATTATAATCAGAATTATAATTGTTTCTTTTTTCTGTCTTTGTCTTATTGTTTTTTTTTCTTTTATTATTGATTCACTCAGATGGTTTGTTGTTGGCTTTGTCTTGTGGATCATTACTATATTTAGTTTTTTTCATATGCTACTTCACACTTTGTGCAGAAATAAACCTTTAATAATGTAGTTTTTTTTAACATGGCACTTATTTTCAGTTTTGTTATTTCATTTGGAATTTAAAAAAATAATAATTTTATGTTTTGTGATTTTAAGTTATAATTTTTAAGCTATACTATAGTTTATATTTTTATTCTTGCTTGTTGGTGCCGTCGTCCTGACCCGGTGCTGTCTGTATTCCTGGTCCAGGATGAACAGGCTCCTAACGGTGACAGACTCTGACAACAATAGAGCTCGCTGACCTCCAGGTTGTGTATTTATATTTAGAGCTGTAACAGCAGCAGCCGACTCAGAGTTTAGACAAAGAACCAAACAGGAGGATGACGGTGCACCAAGCGCTACGTCATCTGAGATCAACTGTTTTTAACTCCTCATATGTAGGAGCAGCTGTTCATCACCGACCACATGTACAGTGGACGTAGACCTGGGGGGGGGGTCTGCACTTGACGCTTCAGGTGGTTCTCTGGCACCTCCCACTTCCATGTCTGTGTTGGATTATGAGGACATTATTTGTATGAATGCTTCGTCTCAGAGCTTATATGCTCGATACTGTTTATCATGAGATCATATATGTATATGCTAGAAGTTAATGCAATAATCCTGTTTTTGCAATAACAATGACACATAAATGCACTATTTTATAGACTTATAATATTGTGTCTATTCATGTCTATTTTCTACTTTTATTTTTATTATTTTAGTTTTTTTAATGTACATTCTGTTGTCTTATTTTAATTTTGTGTTTTTATTTACATTTTACCTGTGCTCTATTCTTATTTTCTTACATATTGTTTTTTTTTTTATTCATATTGTTGCACTGACTGCTATTCTATTCTATTCTATTCTATTCTATTCTATTCTATTCTATTCTAAACTCTGAGGCCTGTGACAAACCTCAGAGTACCAGAATAGAATAGAATAGAATATTATTTATTATATGCAGTAGTACCATCCAATCTGTGCATCATATAAAATGTGCTATAAAAATACAAATGAATGCAGTAAAAATAAATGGGTAAAAACCCAAACAGAAACACATTACTCATCCAAACATGCAGGTCATCTGCTGGTTTAAACCTCTGTCTTCAGTTTCAGTTTCATGTTCTGGTTCCCTGATCGGTGTTCAGCCACCATGTTCTGAGTTTAGTCACTGATGAGTCTCTTCCTGTTTCCTCCAGGTGTGATCAGCCAATGGCAGACTGAGCCTAAGGAGCGGGTCATCTCCCTGGTGCTCACCCACCTGCCGCTGCTCAAACCCGGTAACGTGGAGGCCAAAGGCGAGTACATGCGCCTGCTCCCTCGCATCCTGGCCCACACCATCGAGCACGGGCACTACCTAGAGGAGTCTCGCCAGCTGCTGTCCTACGCCCTCATCCACCCGGCCACGTCTCTGGAGGATCGGGCCGCCCTGGCGCTGTGGCTCAACCACCTGGAGGAGAGGGCCGCCGCCCGGGGGGACTCCCTGGAGCGGCCCCCGCCCGCCGGGCCACACCACCACACCCATCACCAGTCCACGCCTCCGTCCACCCTCAACTCCTCGGGTTCGTCGTCGTCATCATCCTCCACCAACACCTCGTCATCGGGGAACCTGTACTCCCTGCACCACCACCAGCGCTACGGCTCCGACGACCGGCTCAACGGCTGGCAGAGCTCCAGGGACTCAGGTCTGGGCGGAGGCTGGCATCAGCAGCACCAGGGCTGTGAGAACGGACACCTGCTGCTTTACCCATCATCCTCTGTGCCAGCGACCATCAACACAGTGGGAACCGGTGGAGGTGGAAACGCCAGTAAGTCAACAGACCACATCACGAGTCATTTCACTCACATCTGTTGGCATTGAATTGGCAAAAGATGTGAATTTCCACATTTCTACAGGTATTTTTAGAGGTGACAGAAAGCAGCCCCTTTTCCATCAACATTTCCCGCAATTTATTTACCTGTGTCTCTATTTAGCCAGTGACGCAATAGTTTGTTTGACTGTGCAAGCTTCTTTTTCTTTGCTTTCCGTTTCTTTATTAGATTCTACCAGAGAGCTGGAGGAATCTTGGACAAAAGGCTTGTATGTGTCCTTAAGGTACCTGGGTAACTGAATTATCAGACATGTGAATTTCCAAATTTAAGCAGATTTTCTTTAGAGGTGAGAGGCAGCAGTATAATCATTTTCCACCAACATTTCCAGGAACTTTTATTTCAGATAAATGTATTTACCTGGTTCAAAGAATTCCTGGAAATCTGTGTGGTAAAGTGGTAAAAGACACTGCACTACCCCTCCAGTCCAGTATGTGGCACTGAGAAGAAGTACGATGATGCCATAAACAGTTACCAACACAATACTCCAGGAAGGAGGGTGCTTCTGTTGTTCATCATGTATACGTTATCGCAAATTAAACCATGTGATCTGCGTAGAAAAGATGCAGATGTCCAAAGAGGTCAAAATAATGTCAGAATGTTTTTCATACATATTTGTTTTTAATTATATTTTTTTTCTATTTCATCACCTTCAGCCATAAACAAAAATACCAAATAATCAATAACTGTCACATGCTTTAACCCTTTAAATGTCATGTTTGTAATGTAAACAAACTATATTTTTTGATACAAAAACTTTTTTCCCCAAATATACTACGTGAATATTGCATTAGTTATTAGATTTTTTTTCATCCTGGCATATTTCAATGATTAACAGAAACATTTGTGAATATGTATTATAATTTTTTTTGTTTTGGGTCAAATGTTAAATGCTACATTGTATCAATGTGTATTTTTTACTCACAGGACAGGGATGCTAGCATGGGAATTTTCTATGATTTACAATGTGCTGATTTTAGTGACTGGGTCAGAATCTTAAAAATAACAACTTTGGAATTCTGACCAAAAACAAATTGTGAAAAATAATATGCCCTTTTATAATATAAAGTGTAAAGCGTGCATAATGTACTCGGATACCAGAAGGTTAAACATGGAGAGTGAATGGAAGTACAGAACACTGACAGTGTGGTCCACCAATCAGCATTCTTCAGCATACAGCCCCGCCCTCATGAATTATAGGAATCTGGAAAGTCCCGCCCCCCCATTAGGAACTTTAATCAGGGAAAGTTTATTTGTTGTTACCTGGTATTTTAAGTGGAAATGTATTGAGGTTTTTCAAAATCCAGGGTAAAATCTAAAAGTTCCTGCACTGGGATCATGAACGTACTTCACTCGAGGTTTCACGTATCTACTTAAGAACATTTCACCTGTATTCACAATATTTTAGTGCTAATGTTTGTACTTTACTAATGTTCTCATTGCTTCCATTACTCTGAAAACTGCCACAGCAAGGCCACGGTCCAGTTAATTCAACATAAACTGTACTCGTAGCAGGATATTTCCAGACCAGAATGCAGGAGCTCTGTTATTTTTTTCTGGGAGATGAAAGAAACAGCTGAGGGTTTATAAATACAGACACATTTAAAGCCTCGCTCACTTCTCCAAGAAAGATCCTCTTGTATTTTTGACCACGTGTGGTTTGCACAAAAGCCTTCCGTTACCTCAGATGTACAGTGGCGGACGCTTCTGGAAAATTGACATGACTGGAGGTCGCCTTCAGGTCTGGATGTTTGGGAACAAAATCAGTGTTCCTATCAGCCAGGATCACAGAATCATAGTGAACATCAGATCTTTACCTCTATGCAGTGTTAGGTCTGCGCTCCGTGTTACATGTAGTTTAATTCATTTGTATCAGTCATTTTAATTCAGTTTGATATTCAGTCCCATATGATGTCAAATGGGTCAAACCAGTAAAATAATAACACAATAACCTACAAATAATGACAACTACAAGATTTTCTCTTTACTTTAGTGCAATTAAAAACATTACATTATGAAAATATTTACCTTTACAAACTCCTTTCACAAAAAAAGATGTAAATAATTTGAAAAAAACCCTGAAATTTCATAACTCTATTGTTTGTTTTAGAGGTAAAAAAGTAACATATGAAGAAAATGTTCACATCTACAAACTATCCTTTAAAAAATATGAATAACATAAAACAGCCTTGTACGACTTGAAATCATTTTTACGAAGTTGAAAAATAAGTGCAATTTTAACATTATACCTCAGTTTATCATTTCCACATGCACATTAAAACGTACAGATCACAGTGAATCTACAAGTACATAAAACATTTAGGAACAGACACAATATTGGAACAATTACACTTGTTTGTAACTAAAATCGAGCAACTACACAGTAAAAAACAGTGTCAATTTAACTCTTGGAGAGTTCAGTTGAACTCTGTTTCAGATAACATTTGATCCCACTCAAAAGTAGAGTTAAATTTACTTAATGGCCAGTGTCAAATTTTCAGACTTAATTTTACTGAATTCAGTGTCAAAATTAACAAGGAAATGTGTAAAAATATTTAACAGTGTTTTCACACTGTTAGAGAAATTTAGTTTAAAAATGACTCTATATAGTGTTAATAATGAAACAGTGTTGAATTGCAGGGGTGTTAAAGGTGGGAGGTGATGTTCAGAAATATCTTAACGTAGGTCTTTGATTTGTAATAAGAGGTTAAGTAAATAATTACACTTATGATTTGAAGGGAGAACATTTGCTCCAAGGGATCCAATCACCCCAGGAACTGTTCTTATTTTGAAAGAGCTTTGTTCTCCTATCAGTACGACAATCACAGCTTCACAGCAGCAGTCAGGTTGGGCATTTTTCGACCTACAGGTTTGACTAATGGTGTCACATTAATAAAAGAAATATAACATAAAAAGGCCAATAAATGTTGTAAAACAGACACATTAACCTAAATAAACAGTAACATAAACCCCCTGTTTGAACCCCTGCACAGAAAATAGAACACAATGAGGACAATGTCCAGTACCCACAATGCACTGCAGCAGACTGGCACTAATCATCACTCTGTAGAGTTGAATTTGACGCTGCAGCTGTGCAGAATTTTACATTCATTCATTCATCTTCTATCCCCGCTTTATCCTCACTAGGGTCACGGGGGTCACATGGAGCCTATCCCAGC
>JAQQZY010000019.1:5170551-5181109 GCA_030068375.1 Ostorhinchus rueppellii | reverse complement strand
TAAGTAGCTGGGATAGGCTCCATGTGACCCCCGTGACCCTAGTGAGGAGAAAGCGGGGATAGAAGATGGATGAATGATAATGTACATTGTGACATTTATATGACTTTGTGCAGATTTTGTGCTTTTGGTGGTCAGAAGGTGGGATGTCAGAGGGTTAATGTATCATATAAATCTGTAGAAAATGTATATTTGAGTCAAAGGAATAGATGATGTAAAGCTCAGCTAACCATTTAATCCTATTTTAAGATGCATGTATCAGTAGTTGCATGTGCATCACAACCGGTTCCGTCCCTTTCTCTAAGCATCATGTTTGTCCAGTATTGTCCAGCCTCATCACTGACATACCCCCCCCCCATATGTCCATACTCCACAGTCCTCGTCCAAGCCACAGTGCACATACCATCCATCCTTTCCCTTGTAAGGCAGCCTTTGTGGGAGACTGTATTTAGGGAAAATGGCTAATATTTAGGGACTGGAACTTGTAATGTTAGCTGGGACCTATTTTAAACAGGGCTCATGAAGTCCTATACATAGCGCCGGCAGTAAGAGGACCGCATATAGGAGGAGGAGGAGAGAGCGCAGCAGCCTCCCGTCACAGCGGCGACACAAAAAGCTCTTTGGCTCCACACCTTTTTATTCTGTTTACCTCCTTCAGCAGGAGATCGGACGCTGGAAACCCTTAAAACACACAGGTTGAACATGTAACTACACTGAATTTGCACTATATGGACAAAAGTATGTGGACACGTTGAATCCAGGTGTTTGTTTTCTAACAGGTCTGGGATACAAAACAATAATAACTAATAACTAATGACAGAATGTAGTTTCAGAGCATGGTTTTCATTTTTCAGTTTTTGTAAAGATGAATATTTTCTGTCACCGTGAACTTAATATGTTTGGGTTGTGGATTCAATCAGACCTTTGAGGATGTGTGTTTGTTTTTTGTTTTTTTACATAGTTTTTATTAGATTATTTCATTATGTCTTTTTTACTCAGTATAATACAATGTATATATTCAAGTACAATTCACTTAGTTTCTTTTCCCCCAAACAACACAGGATGGAAACAAAAGAAAACAATAACAGTTACAGGAAAAATAGACAATGTCCACTTCCAAAACTAAGGCCGTAGACATAGGATTTCATTAGAGGCAGAAAAGGATGTTAATTTCAGTGTCATTTTTTTATATTTTAGACCAAAGTTTTGTCTTTAAAATGTTATTATGCTAATTTTTCAATTCTAATAACGATAACAGTTCAACTGAACCTATACCTGTTAATGCAAAAAAAAAAGCTAATTCTTTGAATAAGAAATGCTTGAATAAAAATCAGAAGGAATGATTTACTGATGAGTAAAGCAAAGGATTAATTGACTTACTAAATCCTAATAACAACATAATCATTCATTAGCGCTTGAGGCCAATCAATCAGTTAATTGGCAAAATATTGGATGTTTTAGGTTAGTGTTTGTACAATTTGATATTTTTGGTAAAATCCAGCTTATCTCTTGCAGGTTCCATGTCAGATGATTATTAGGGTTGTATATTGGCAAGAATCTGGCGATACGATACAAATCACAATAGTAGGATCATGATACGATATATCACAATATATCATGATACTGTTAAAAAGGCAGGTTTTTAAGTGATTATTTCCTCGAAGAATTGAATTAGACCCAAATATGCACAAATACTGAAAACATTTTTATTTGATCACAACAGGATATAATTCTATATCACAAAATGTTCCTGTGTTCAAACTTAAATTATGTTTTACAGTCATTACGGTTTCAGATCCTGCTCAAATGTTAATATTCTATTTGTTCATAACAATATCTTTGTGCGATCCCAACAGAAAAACAGTACAGAACAGTAAAAGGTGCTTTTAGGATGCTTCAAATTACCAGTATTTAATAAAACTGTGTTAAATAATAAGAAATAAAATAGAAGCAAGAAAGAAAAACAACAAACAAAAATGAACCTCCACTATATCTGCGTTTGAATAAATACCTCATCAATACATTTTTAATATCGATACAGTATCATGAAATAAAATATCGTGGTATATTGCAGAACAGATATTTTCTTACAGGCCTAATAATGATGATTGATAATTAGTCTTAATTCACATCCTAATTAAAATATGATGGACTGGTGAATCCTGATGTATGACAGGTGCCATCATTAATGCACCTCAGTGAGCTGGAAAAGGTTGATTTGTACCAAACGTCATCCAGATTTAACCCATAAACACCCAGAGCTGCTTTTATGGCACTTTATTTATTATTATAATATTATCCTCTGCATTTTTTATTTTTCAGTTAAAATCATTCGTTTTCCTATATTTAATTCACTGATAGTGTTAATGTTCATTAGTAAAGTCAAAGGTTATTATTTCAAAAAGGAGAAAACTGAAGAAAAATTGATTTTATCATTAAAATGTATAATTAACTTAACATAAAGCACTGGTCTACAACCTTATTTTGTTCATATGACACTTGATATTTGTTTTTTTATGAATTATTGTTCATTTTTATTCATTTGCTTTATATTTTACTTTATTTCATTATTTTTTGTTCATTTTGATGTTTATTTTGTGTTATTGATGCTACTATTATTATTATTATTTAACATTGTGTTTTTTATTTTGTTATTTTTTCTTCAACTTTGCTCAGTTTTTGGCTTATTTTGTTCGTGTTATTGTTTTATTGGTTTATTATTAGTTTTTGTTGACTTCATTAAGCACTTTGCCTGTTTGTTCATTCTGTTGTCTTTTTTGTTCTTTGTTTTTACTTCATTTTAGTAAATATTTTTCAGTACTTTTTCACATTATCATTTTGTAAGTATTTTATTCATTTTTGTTCATTTTATTTATTACTTTTTTCATTTTGCTGTCTATTTTATATTTTTTCAATTTTGTTCAGTTTGTGACTTATTTTATGTTTGACACTTATTATTTCGTAAGTTATTTTGAATTTTAGTTAATGTTATTGGTAAGTTTGGCTCTTGTTGTTCATTTTATTCTTATGTACTTCATTTTAGTCCATTTTTTGCACAAGTTTTCCCATTATTCTTCTTGTTCATGGTACAATATGTTCATTAACTGAACATGAAACAAAACAATATTAAACATTTTAGATCAGTTGATACTTTTGGATAATGGTGGGTGTTTGGGTCTTTAAAGGTTAAATAATACTTTCACACTGGAAAGAGTTAAATGTGGAGTTAAGGAGGCGTGTGTTTTCTGTCACACATTCCTTTACACTGCACTACAAACACAGACTCTGTTATATGATGGTTTATTAGTATTAAATGAGTATAAATCTGGGGTTAATAACAGTAATTGAAGTCCCCGTTGTAACGTTTCTCCTGTTTCTCTACAGTTCTGTCCAGTGGCGGGGGTGGCGCCCAACAGCACAGCCCTCTGAAACGCTCCGTATCCCTGACTCCGCCCATGAGCGGCCCCAGTAACCAGCCGTTGGGCCACGTCTGGCTGTCCCAGGAGGACCTCCGGACGGCCCGAGGCCCCGCCCCCGACCACGCCCCCCTCTCTCCACAGAGCAGCATCGCCTCCTCGGGCAGCGGAGGCAGCGAGCATCTGGATGAGGCGGGGCTGGGAGGAGGCTCCGCCCTCCATCGCAGCTCCTTCCACGAGGAGGGCAGTGGCATGCGGGGTGAGTAAAAAAAATACCCACAATTCAGCTGGATTTGACTGTGTTCATGTCACGCAGGTAGAGTGTTATATATTTAACAGACTTTAACCTTTTTGGAATCATTTCAGTGTAAAATAAACCAGTGGATTAGCATCGATAGCAGAAGCTTTATTCATATGAAACCAAGTTATGATCAGAAAACTGTAAAGATAAGACAATATTCATCATCATCTCTTCATCATGTGACCTTTATTTTTTTGCTGTTCTTTGACTCCTTCAGTGAGTTTCACCAAATTGCCACCCCCCCCAAAAAAAAGAATAAAATAATCAATGAAATTACTAAAAATATCCAAAATTGCTGACCATATTAACACAAACGGACAATGGGAAATGAAGAAAATTCATAAAAAATGAATAAAAAATGGAAAGTGAACACGAAACTGAAGAAAAATAAACATATTGAGGAAGAAAAGGATTAAAATTGTCAAAATAACGAATTAAATTATCCAGAAAATTAACAAAATAATCATGAAAACGAGTAAGAATCACTGATCATAAACTGTGTCTTCTGTAATTAACATGTTTTATTTTATTTTTTTAAAAATATCTTACTAATCATTTAAAACCACAAATTAGGCTCTGGTCTTCTCACTCAGATTTGAACTTAGAATATATTATAATTTATAATTATAAATTATTAATTAATTATATAATTATATATATATATATATATAATTTGTAACATATTTATTACATTTAAAAAATCTTTGAATCTAGCTCTATTTACAGACTTTTACTGACAAATCTGTGACTTGTCAAACATGCGTCTGCGAGCCAGAACCAGACTGCCAAAGGGTCCAAACCGACCGGGGGATTAGTTTATACTGAAGATACAGTCAGTGGTTTTAGTTCAGGTTCCACATTCAGACCAATATGATCTAAAGTAAAATAATAGCATCATAACCTATAAATAATGATGAATATTTTACTTGGTTTAATGTGAAAAAAATTATTACATTGTGTCTATAAATAATCACAAGTCGTCCATTTTTTTTCTCTGTTTTACTGGAAAAAAACTCATTAAATTATGATGATATTTGTATTAACAAACTATCCTTTAACAATAAAATGTAAATAATATGAACAACCTAAAATGTTGAAAGAAAATTAAGTGTAATTTTAACAATATTCTACCTGTTACTAAGTGTTTTGTGCTTTTGTAGATCTGTTTTTTTATTTGTTTATTTATTTGCACATACAGATATAAACTAAAACAGATACATTTACATATCTGTCTTGGTGGAGAGGAGGGTTCAAAAATGTGCAGGTGTGGTTGGAAACCTGAAAGGCCTCTAGACTGTTAAACAAGATAAAAGAACGTCATGTGTAAACTGTCCATCTGATCCGTAATGTACAAGTAGAAATGATAAACTGAGGCAGAATATTGTTAAAACTGCACTTATTTGTCTTCAGTTTTTTCAGGTTGTTATTGTCGTTTTTGTTTGGATGGTTTGTAAATGTAAATATTTTCATCATTTAATGTTATCTTTCAGCTTTTTTTTTTTTTTTTTGGCGTTGATTTCTTATATAGGAAAAATGTAATTTTTTTTTCAGTAAACCAAGAAGAACATTTTGAATCATTATTTCATTTTGATCAATGTATTTTTATTAAATTTTTCAAACATACAACAAGCAAGACAAACACTAAGACATATAAAAGAGATTTAAGACTCCACAAAAATAGATAATAAAATAAAAAACATAAAATTAAATGAATAAATAAAAAAAAAAGAAGAAGAAAATAAAATAAAAAAATAAAAGGTTCCTCTGTGTAATTGTGCAATCACTTTGTACACACATACATTATCCGGAGTCCAGGTGTATTATCAGCTCTAGTTCTACGTAAGAAATAAAAGGATGTTATACCACATTAAACTTCCCCATTGATCCATTCAATGTGGATCTAATCTGTTCAACTTTAAGGAAAAACATGACCTCCAAAAACATGACCACATATCCATCTGCCAAAGGAGGGGGGTTGAATCATTATTTTTAAATCTGCTAGGACACCGGTGTCAAACATGGGAGCCAAATCTGGCCCGCCAAAGGGTCCAGTTTGGCCCTTGGGATGAATTTGTGAAGTACAAAAATATATATTAAATAAAATATTAACAATCATTTTAGTTCAGGTTCCACATTCACATCAGTTCAATCTCAGTGGGTATGATCAGTAAAATACTGTCATAATAACCTATAAATACAACTCCAAATTTTGTCTTTGTAAATATAAATATTTTCACGTCTTTACAGTAAAATAAAGTAGAATTTCACAAAAGAATTTAAATAATCTGAACAAATATGAACAATCTGAAATGTCTTAAGAAATATAAGTGCAATTTTAACCAATATTCTGCCTCTTATTAAATGTTTTGTGTATTTGTAGATCCACTGTGTCTGTATGTTATAAAGAACATGATAAACCGAAGCATAATATTGTTAAAATTACACTTATTTTTCAGTGTATTCATGTTATTGACATTGTTTGAAAAGATCATTTGTAGATGTAAACATTTTCATTGTTTAATTTTCCTTTTTTTCTCTAAAACATGGAGAAAAGGTTGGAGTTGACATTATTCATATATTATGTTATTATTTTACTAGTTCGGCCCACTGCAGATCACAGTTAGCTAAACGTGGCCCCTGAACTAAAATGAGTTTGACACCCCTATGCTAGGAGGTTCTGTTTTTGCTGGCGTTTATCTGTTTGTCTGTTTGTGTTCAAAATAACTTGAAAATTTCTAAAAGGATTTAGATGAAATTTTCAGGAATTGTTAGAAATGGGACGAGAAACAAGTAATTAAATTTTGGTGGTGATCCGGATCACCGTCTGGATCCAGGAATTTTTTTAAAGCTTTCTTTATCATTGAGAGATAGGGCATGGCGGCACTGCATATGTAGTCATTCAGCGCCATCAAGTGGAGGAAAGTATAAATACGACATTGGTGGAGGTCTGCGTTCTCAGAGTGCTTTTCTAGTTTAAAGTTATTCTGTTCTTATTTGACTGTTCTGATCCTCTGGAGATCAAACTGGGCTGAATGTGGAACCTAAACTGAAATGACTTTGACGTCTCTGGTCCAGATGGTTAATTCTGAATTATGTCCACGTCTGTCCGTCACAGATGTTCCCGCCTGGTTGAAGAGTCTCCGCCTTCATAAATACGCCGCTCTGTTTTCCACCATGACGTACGATGAGATGCTGTCGCTGACGGAGGAGCAGCTCGAGGCTCAGGTCAGTGTGACAAGAACAGAAATGATGTGGGAGGTTGAACTGTGGATGTGCATCAATAACCCAGTAGTCCATGAATTTATACTGGAAGGTTAATGTAAATACCCAGGCTGACTTTGTAAATAATAAACTGCTCCAGCCTGGATAAAGATGGGTCAGCTGAAAATATATGAAGAATATAAAGTGTTCAACCTCTGACAGGTGGAACCACAGCTGCAGTTGAACATGAAGCGATGGCCGGCTGGTTATGTAAACGTCGTCAGCGGCTCCGTGTTAAAATAAATGCTCAGACAGAGTTGGCGACTGCTGTGTTTGCACTTGAAGACGTTGAAGAGTCTATTCTGAAACAGAGGATGCAGCTAAAATTAACCAGTTCACCGGGAAGCAGCAACTTCCTCCAGGTGTCCATCCAGAGGTGGAAGAAGACGAGGAAATGGGCTGGGGTACATGTACAAGTATAAGTACATGTGCATGTATAAATACACGTACAAGTATAAGTACATGGACAAATACATGGACAAGTATAAATGCAAATGGAAGTACAAGTACAAATGCAAGTATAAGTACAATTACAAGAACAACTACAAAGACATGTATAAATACAAGTACAAAAATACAAGTACAAATACAAGCCAGTGATGCATGACGTCCAATTTAGTTGACATGGGATTAATTGCAAATTTCTTCCAAAATAAAATAAATCTGTGGAATTTTTACCAATAATATTTATCCTTAGATGTTACTTGATGCTGCATATTTTTCTACCTTCAGGATGTCCCGATACACAAGGATTTACAAGGTATTCCTGGAATGTTCAGCATTTCTGACTTCCTGTCGGCCATCTTGGTCATGAGTAAAAAAAAAAGAAAAAAAAAGGCACTTCCTAGGACTGGCCAGTAGGTGTCAGTGCATGGGACCGTGCTCATGTGTCCACTGTGTTGGCTGATATGGAACTAAAACAACAGAGCCCATGAATATATGAGAGAACCACTGTAGAATAGATGAGCACTGGACATGAAAGGGTTAAATTAAACCTTGAACTTCAGTTAGTGTGTGTGTGTTTGTGTTTGTGTGTGTGTGTGTGTGTGTGTGTGCGCTTCTAATGTAGTGCCTCTGTAGATCTGTCTTGTTGTAACTGTTATTAACGGTTTTCTTCTTGCAGAAGGTCACCAAAGGAGCAAGACACAAGATCGTCATCAGCATCCAGAAGCTCAAGGACAGACAGAACCTCCTCCGCAGCTTGGAGAAGGTCAGTTCCTCGCCTTCCTTGCGCTCTGAAGTCCGCGTTTTCCTCAAAGTGTCCCTGTACTTGTCGTACTTCTGACTTTAATTGTGTTTGACTTATAAGCAACGGAAGCACAAGTTCAGTAAAAACCCCCATAAATGCACCACACTGGACTTGGTTATTACATAAATTACAGGCAGGGGCAGAACCTCTGGGAGCAGCTGTTGCTGGTCTAGAAGTGACAGGTGATGAGTACGAGTAAACGAGCAGCAGTCTGTGAGACAGATTGAGTTAAAGGGCTCCTTCAGGAACTCCACTGTTCTTAGTGTGTGCTTCAGTTCTTTGTGTATTTGTCCCTAATAGTTCACACAGTTTGAATCTGAACCCTCCAGCTGCTGTAAAACTATCTGCACATTCATTTGGACGGAAATTTGTCTGACCTGTGTTAATTCCCTTTTTTTCCCTCAATTTTTTTTCTACGTTTTTCTATTTTTTCCCCCATTTTTTTCTTTTTCCCTTGTTTTTCTTTTTTTTCTGTTTTCCATTTTTTATTTTTCTATTTTGTCCTATTTTTTTTTATTTTTTCAATTTTTTCCTAATTTTTTCTATTTTTTCTATTTTTTCTTATTTCCTTTTTTTTCTATTTTTTTCTCTTATTCTCTTTTTTCCAATTCTTTTCCTTTCCTTTCCTTCTTAACTAGTTCCGTCCCCACATTTGCACATATCAGGTCCAGACTTATCACAAACATGTTTCCAGTTCCACACAATAGTTCAGCAGCATTAGCAGTTAGAGTCCAGACTGAAAATATGTCCAAACTTGGAGCCCATTACCTCAAATGTTCAGTTATTGGCTGAACGGGACAGAGCAGCACAGCCAACCACCTGGAGGGGGCGGGGCCTGAACTGTCTCCTGTGCATTTAAAGGGCCAGCGCTCCAAAGCCCCTTTGTGGTGTCGTTAGTCAGAAATAGGGTTGAACATGGACCTGTGGAGTTGAATGAATGAAGAATTCAGGGCCAAGCAGAACATTTACAGTTTATGGAGACCACAGGGACATGTGGGAAAATGAAGACTTCCATTTAAAACAGACTAATGTCACTCCTTTAAAGCACATGTTGGTGCTTGTTTGTGCTGCCATAAGCTGTGCACTTGACAGGTGTCTGCTGTCCGGGGTCAGGAAACGGTCCATCACGGCTCAGGTAATGGGACAATACAACCAGTCAGGGTCAGTACTGGTGATGGAACAGCCCATGAAGGAGGAAACATGTCTGATCATGACTGATGGAGCAGTGGCTTAGTACTCAACAACATGTACAAGGGGCTATGAAAGTTACCTGATGGAGCCACTGGTATTATCTATGATCTTTTGAAATACCTTACAATGAAAGCCCTCCACAGGTACCCTTTAAAGCTACTCATAGATTCATCCATAACGCCGCCACCTCTGTTTCCTGAGGCTACTGGCGTCATAGCGTGTCCATTCTCAGCCCGTGTTATGTATCTGAGACGGCGGCTAAAGGAACACCTAATCCAGGAAGGAGCGTCTCTGAAATTAAACTGGCCCCGCCCCCTCTGCTCGGCCTCCAGGGCAACACAATGGCGCTCAAGGGCACGGCCAGGCCGGCTAAATTCAGGCTTAACCTTTTCACCGACGCTCAGTTTAAAAAATGACCACTGCTGCGTCGGTAGAGCTGCAGAAACTGGACACCTGTCGCTCAGTATTTTGGGTTCACGCACCACTTGTGTACTGGGAGGGCGATTTAGGGGGTTAATATGATGTATGTACCGACGCTTTGACTACATACATGTATTTTTAGTATCTTTGTATTCTCCTGTCCTCTGCACGTCATTACGTCACCATTAGTTCTTTCACATATTGAGGAGGAAGAATCAGAAACAAAGCACTTAGACAAAAAAAGAGGAAATGTCCCCAAAAGTTCACAAAAAAAACAGAAAATATGGCATTTTTTCCCCCAATGTCTCATGATGTCTTTATTTTGCAGTTTTAGTTTGGCACCATTCTAAGTAAAGAGGCCCTGTAGAGGCTCTGAGCTGCTCCTTCAGTACCAGACTTTTACATCCCCTGTGCAAGAAGGAGCGCTTCCACAGGTCAATCCTCCCACTGCCATCAGAATATATAACAGTACACAGTGATCCCCACCACCTACGTACCACATCATGTATATGTGCGATCACTATGTAAATATGTTTACGTTTTAAACTTACATTTTTATAGTTTTAAGAACATTTACTTCTCCCTGCCTTTTGTTTGCACTGGTGTAATGAGTATGGCTGCTGTCAACTGTTAAATTTCCCCACAGTGCTTATCTTATCTTATCTTATCTTATCTTATCTTATCTTATCTTATCTTATCTTATCTTATCTTATCTTATCTTAT
>JAQQZY010000019.1:5140047-5170122 GCA_030068375.1 Ostorhinchus rueppellii | reverse complement strand
TATCTTATCTTATCTTATCTTATCTTATCTTATCTTATCTTATCTTATCTTATCTTATCTTATCTTATCTTATTACCCGTAACCATCTGTTACATCACTTTCATCCTCTCTTTTACATAGTTTTCATTTTGCTGCTGCAATTTTTTTGTTGTTTTTTTTTTTTGCATCTTTTAGAATATTTTTATCCCGATTAAAAACATTGAAGATTTTACATTTTATTTGCCACTTATGCACAAATAGTCCAGACACATTGGAATTCTTCTGCAGGGCTCTCTTGAAAGAGAAAAAAAAAAGCCAAAGAAAACTTACCTGGTCTTAAATGGAAAGAACATAAAACCTTAAACAATAAAAATAGAATAAAAAAGTATAGTAACTGAATCATGAATGATGTAAGTGATGTGTAATAACTGTAAATGACCTGGTAACGGACTGTGACCCCAAAGACAGATGTATGTCAATGTCACTGATGAAATATAACCATCATTTCAATGCCCCGCCCCCTTCCCGATCTGACCCCGCCTCCTTCAGGACGTCCTGGAGGGCGGTAACCTCCGCGGTCCGCTGCAGGAGCTCCACCAGATGATCATGACGCCCATCAAGGCTTTCAGCGGCGGCGAGGAGGCACCGCAGCGCCCCCTGCTGAGCCACGGAGGCAAGAGTGCTGCGCCCGGGTCACATCTGAGCGGGGGCAGCAGTGGAGGAGGGGAGGCGGAGTCTGGCTCCAGTGTCATCGCGGAGGGGGATCTGCCCGGACAGTTCACGAGGGTCATGGGTAAAGGTGAGTCTGATGGTTGGAGATCTGAACGTACTCGGAAATGGTCAGACTTTTATTCTTCTGACTTTGTGTCGTGTCTTTCAGTTTGTACGCAGCTACTGGTGTCGAGATCAGACGAGGAGAACATCAGCTTCTACCTACAGCTCATCGACAAGTGCCTTATCCACGAGGTAAACGCACAAGAACACAACAGGGGTCTACTGTGCCTCACACATTCACCTTGGGTTTTATTCACATAGAACAGGGCGTTGACATACAGGGACACTGGAACTACTTTTATAGATAACTTGTAAACTATCCATGAGAAAACTTTTGGTGAAAAAATGTTTCTGTCTTCACGTAAAAACCACCAGATTGATCCATGAAGCTTTTGCAGATTTTAGAACCAAACGTTTTCATCATGATCGTGGATATTTTGTCCAGTTCCGTCCAGTCTTTTTCCGCTGCTGCGCTTTCATCTCATCCTCGTTCTTCCCTTTAGTCTTTCACTGAGACGCAGAAGAAGAGGCTGTTGTCATGGAAACAACAGGTGCAGAGGCTGTTCCGGTCCATTCCAAGGAAAACCCTCCTTGACATCGCAGGATACCGGCCACAGAGGAGGTACAGACGCACAAACACGACACTATTAAAGAGAGCACGACATCAGTGTAGTGGGTTTGTCATCAGTGAGCAGCCAATACAAACACACTGAGCTTTTTCCACCAATCAAGAGACACTTTATGATGGAGCCACACCCACTTAAATGTCCAGCGTCCTCCTGTTATACTCACAGACTCTGAGTTTAGGTTCCTCTACATAAACACCACTAACAATTAGACAAGGTTGAATGCATTTTCACACACTTCTACTTCCGAGAACAGTAAAAGAAACACTATTACTGCTGAGGCTCAGATTAAATGTTCTTTAGTCATGACAGTGTTTTATTATTAACATGCAATTGAATTAAAGAAAAGTTAGTGATGAATAATAAGGAATCAGAAGGTAAGACTGTCCAGTGAGTCCCTGTTTATCATTAGACTCACTTCTGGCCTTTGTCCTGTTCATTGTGCTTCCTTTTGTGTCATTGGGTGTTGTTGTGTTTTATTGTATCCTGTTGTGTCTGATTATGTGTCCTCTTGTTTTGTTGTGTATTGTGTGTCATTGTGTCTCATTGTATTTCATTGTTTATTGTTGTGTTTTATTGTGTGTTGTTGTGTTTAATTTTGTCTTTGTGCATCAGCCGGGGGTTTGGCCAGTCTAACTCCCTCCCCACCGCCTCCTGCGTGGGCAGCGGTGTTTCGGCCAGGAGGAGCCTCCGTCAGTTCCAGATGCCCTCCAGGAGCCTCCCAGGGGCCCGGCTGCTGGGCAGCGGGGGGCTCCTCGGACCCACGCCCCGGAGCTCCAGCAGCACCCCCACTGGACCCAAACAGGGCCGACAGGTGAGGACACATTTATACTGACCCAAAAGTGATGACGTCACATCCACGCTACCTTGTTTTGGTCAGAGTGTAGCCAACATGGCGTTGACGTAAAAACACTCTAAAAAGACAACACCAGGGCCACTCGTAACACTTGGCTTCCGTTTCTTCAAAAGGAGTAAATCCTTCTAATATGTTCAAACATTTGTGGGGGCAACAAACGTCCTGACACCTCAGATAAAAGTTTCTGATGGTTGGAAAAGGAAATTAGGTGCAACAACACGAGACACAGAGTTATTGGTAAAGCATCTGAAGTTTCAGTTTTAGTATACGGTGCCCCCCCCCCCCCCTCGAACCAGGCCTGACATCATCTGTTCTTACTATTTGTGCATACTGTAATACTGTATATGTTATATTTTGTGTATGTGGATGGAAATATGAAAGACAGTGGATGCAAAAACACCCGTTCGTACTCTTTTATTCCTCCACCCAATGAGAATCGATAAGGACTCAGATCAATAAGCAAAATTGTAATTATTAAATTTCTAATTTATTCCCATCCCTATCACCTGGATACCAGAGGATTAAATTAGTAAATTAACAAACATCTGAATAAGCACAGAAAGACAAATATTGACTTGGTGATAATGTCCTATTCCTCTGGTTGTGGAGTGTATCTGATGTGCTCACCCGGACACCAGAAGGTCCACCGAGGAAACGTTATTTAAGTAACAGCTCAGTTTGTGTCACCAACAAAATGTTTGAGCACAACTGCAGTTTTAACCATGGAACCTGGGTCATAATTACAGTAAAAGTCTGTGTTCAAGTGTGAACCTGAATATTGGTTAAAGACAGTCTTCTAGTGTGAAAGCGTCCTGTAAGTGACAGTCGGACTGAGTGGCGGTGGCGTTCGTGACCAGACACTGTAATAATACATTCCAGTGTGTTTACAGTAACCTGGGCAGCAGAATTCCTTCTTCAGCACGTATTCGGCCCAAAATAGATTTTTTTATTCCACAACTGAAAAATGCAGCTGAGGAAGAGGAGCAGTGAGCGTTGGCGAGCGGCGGCGTTTGGAAATGTAGGCAGGTCACCCCGACATACCAGAGGCCCTGCGTCAGAGCCGTCCTGGCACACTTCAGCCTGCACTGACCCAGTTCAGGCCCACAATGGGAGGAAATACCTCCTCCTGCTTCTGCACGGGGATGTGTAGAGAGGAGGAGGAGGAGGAGGGGAAATATGTGAGTCATAGTTTGGGAGAGGTAGCCGAGGAGGAGGCGCCATCAGACAGAGTGAGGGAGCAGTGAGAACAGTGCACAGGCATTTCCTGTTTTTCCGTGGCCTCCAGCGCTGGGGGTGCAGCGGCGTTGGACGGATAATAGGCAGGTTATGGCGAGACTGTCAGTAGGCCACGCATGAGCACAGTACAGAGTACAAAAACTACAGTAACAGAGCACAAATGTACTGTACTGTACTGTACATGAAGTATTACTACTGTTTTAACCCTCAGAGACCTAAACTTCCACTGAAGACCAAAAGCATCTGCTGGTGTAAATGTTTAATACCTGTCCATCCACTTATCCTATTAATACATGAAGATGAGTGAATGAGAAGAAAATGAGCAAAATACCTGAAAAAAATGGGGAATAAGAACAAAAAAATTCATTGAAATATGGCACAAAAGTGAACAGATAAGATAAAATATGACTTTATTTACTCCACTGTGGGGAAATGTCAGTTAACAGCAGCAACAAACAAGTGCAGAGAAAAGACACTGATTGTGAAAAATGAAATGTAAAGAGAAAATAAGAAATTTGAGACTTGTAAAATGATAATAAAATGACCAAAATACTTGAAAAACAGGGAAAAGGTTAATAAAAAAAAATTTGACATACAGGATGAAAGTTAACAAATGCTTGTAAAATGGTCCTCTATATATAAGCACTCTTGCTTCCTGGGTTCCCTTTCATGTACATTTGTTGGAAACTACTCATGTATAATATATTTTCTTTGTCTGTGCATGAATAAAATATATCTGAATCTGCAGCTGAAAATGCTTGAAAACCAGGGAAAATTAACCATAAAAACCTTGAAATAAGGCATATAAGTGAACAAATACTCATAAAATAAGAAAATTCTTGAAAAATAGGGGGAAATGAACTATAAGCATTGAAATACAGCATGAAAGTTAAATACTTGAAAAATGAGGGGAAAATGGCAAAATACATGAAAAACAGGGAAAAATTAACAAAAAAAACCCCTTGAAATACAGCATGAAAGCCAACGAATACTTGTAAACTGAGAATAAAATGAGCAAAATAATTTAAAACATGGGATTAAAATGATAAAAATAGTTTAAAATTAAGCAGAGTTCATTGGATTTAGTTTTTTGCTTCTTCATCCTGTTGTGTTTGTTGAGACGTTGCTGTCGTTTTTCTTCCGTTGAAGCGTTTCTAATTGAATCAGTTGAAGTGTTGCTGGATGTTTGGGGGTCACTCACCTGCTCTCCGCTCTCCTCAGGGGCTGTGGTTCGCTAACCCTGGGGGCAGTAACAGTATGCCCAGTCGGAGCCACAGCTCGGTGCAGAGAACCCGCTCACTGCCGGTTCACACCACGCCGCAGACCATGGTCATGTTCCAACAGGCCGGTACGTAACACACACGCACACACACACACACACACACACACACACACACACACACACACACACTGGACTCAGTACTTTAAAGGGTTAGAGTTGAACAGACTGAAAAACAGCTCATTTGACGTTCACATGGGGTCAGATTTGTGTCGGCGTCGGCAGGTTTTTGGTTTCAGGGCTTCAGTTTTTCATCATAATTGACAAAGGCTTAATGATAATTAAGAACTGTAATCATTCTAATCATTTAATAATTAGAATTGTCCAAATTCACCCCCATTTTACCTTTTAATGTGTCAAATTATCCGGTTAGGCTGAAGACGTTCATTTTGTCTTCTGTTACTGTAATTATATTCTGCTTTTTTCTTTTGTCCAGGAGTCTCAGTCGAAACTGTCGAGCAGGTTACATTTAAAAACTGTACCTTGTCTGAACAAAAGAAAAAAGCAAAATATAAAAAAATAAATGCACCTCTTGTTGCTTTTTCAAGAACATAATGAAAAATGAAATAGTCGTACATGAGTAGTTTTTGTTACAAACCGGTTGGCTTGAGTATTCTGGGATGTTCTGTTTTAGGGGCACTTTATACGGTAATGTATAAACGCTATATAACGCTTGCGTTTTTGTCATGGTTCGTCTGGATGTAAACAGGAAGTGAGTTTATGTGTGATCAGATCCCGACCAATAAGAGTGCTTGATTTAATGCATTACATCATATCCAACCAATGGGAAGAAAGTCTCACGCTAAAACCTTGTGATAGATCCAACTCCGCGACATTTCAAAGTAAAAACATCATGGCGCTGGAAAATAGAGCACGTGCCTGCAAACCTGACAGATTTCAGTAGATTTTAGCAAAATTATCGGGGGAAAATCGGAAAAAAAAAAAAGCCCTAAATTTGGAAATGATTCTAGCGGTGCTGAGCTAGCAATATACTGGAGCAGCGCTGTAGTTCCATCGTCTGGGAGAACCCTGAAAAACATGAACATAAATATGCTGTTTATTTACAGATATATTCATTATTCTATATTAGCCTCTATCTGCTCCTAAATTATTCCATTATTCAGTTTCCTGGTGTGTCCTCACATACCGCACCATGTTTCTGTTCAAACTCTTCTTCTCTTGTTGTAACGTCCGTCCACATCTGTTTTTTTGTTTTTTTTTAATTCACACGACTATTTACGAAAAAAGGTCTTTTTATTTCAGTTTTGCGTAATATACCAATTTCACAACTTGCCAAAAACCACCTCTTGCCAGGACAAAAACTTTTATTCGAAATGAGAGTTTTTATGCAAAATTTATATTTGTGATATTTGAGGGTGAATGGAAAAGTGACTATTGATCTAAGACGCTGCTTCATCATCCAGACCAGAGTGACCTGCAGTAACCTCTGTTCACTGAGATGCCTTGGACAGTAACTGGACACACACACACACACACACACACACACACACACACACACACACACTGCAGGACTGTCCTGTTTTTAGAACGGAGAGGAAAAGCAGATTGAAAAAGCCGATTGGACAGAGTGTGTGAGAGAGGAAGAGGGAGGCAGGAGGGAGGAAGGAGGCGAGGACTCTCACAATGAGGCTCTTTGTGCACAGACTCAGAACAGGGACCGAGGCCCACTTCGACCCCCACCCCCCACCCACCCCGGCTCTTTCTTAACTTTCCCAGATCTCCCTCTTTTCTTTTTCTTCTTCCCTCCATCAGTCATCCAGCTCTGCAGAGTCATGCACACATGCAAAGCACAGGCAGCTAAAAGGGGTCCTCAGCCTCCACAGACAGACCCCCACCCACCCATCCACAACAGACGGACCCCCACCCACCCATCCACAGACAGACAGACCCCCAAACATCTACAGACAGACCCCCACCCATCCACAGACAGACAGACCCCCACCCATCCACAGACAGACACCCACTCACAGACCCCCGCCCTCTTCCTCCTGCACCAGATTCAGAAGGTTTCACCTCAGATCTATGAGGAAGTTTGATCAGATTCAGTTAATATTTAATCTGAAGTGGGCCGCACTAGTAAAATAATAACATAAATAAAACTAGAAATAATGACAATTCAGTTTTTTTTGTAAAATTACAACACAATAATGTTTATATTCAGCAGCTGTCCTTTCAAAAAAAAAAATTAAGTAACCTGAACAACCTGACATTTATTTATTTATTCAAGGAAGGAAAAACAATTAATGATGCAATTTAGATACAGTGTCTTCCACCTGAAATTTCTTAAGAAAAATTATTTTATTTATTTTAACAATATTCTGCCTCAGTTTATCATTTACATATGTACATTACATCTCAGTGATCACAGTGGATCTACAAATGCACAAAACATTTAACCCTTTCATGCATGAAATATGAGAACCTTAATCAATATTTTTTTTCCTGAATTTTTTTTTTTTTAAGAACTTATTTACAGTTACAAATCTGTTTAATTTTATGACTAAAGAAACATATTTACTGATGTACAATGTGAAAAGTATGAAATAAAAATATCTTTAACGCTGTTAATGTGATGTGTTCTCACATTTTAACATACATGCGAGGAGATAATATGCCAAAAAAAAGTGGCCTTTCTGTTTAAAAAATTTTTTCGCCTTTTTTTTTTTTTTTTTTTTTAACGCTCAACCATGTCACTGCAGACCAGGTTTATCTAGAACACCAAAGTTACTGTAATGGTATGAATGACAGTGTTTGGGATGATGTATAAGTCTCCAGTGTGTTGGCTGATATGGAACTAAAACTATAAAAACCATAAATATATGAGAGAACAGCTGTAGAAGAACTGTCCACTGGAGTGACCAGTATGCATGAAAGGGTTAATAACAGGAAGAGTATTGGTAAAATTCAACTTGGGTTTTCAGATTGTTTATATGTTCAAGTTAGTTTGTAAGTGTGAACATTTTCTTGCAATTTTACTTTTTTTAGCATCAAAACAAAGAATTTGTAGTCGTCATTATTTACTGGTTTATATGTTATTATTTTACTGCTCTGACCCGCTTCAGATCATATTGGGGTTTATTTGGAGCCTGAACTAAAATGACTTTAATAACTTTGGTGTCTTTCTTGGGCTGGATCGGACTCTTTGGCAGCCGGTTTTGGCCCACGTTCCGTATGTTTGTCTTAGAGTCTGTGTTGACATTCGTTCTTAAACCTGATCTTAATGAGCTGCTCTTGTTTTGCAGATCTTCAGCTACCAGTGACAGAACCAGACATCAATAACCGCCTGGAGTCTCTGTGTCTGAGTATGACCGAACACGCCTTAGGAGGTACCGGCTAATCTCTGAAACTCTGACTAACGTGTCTGTATTCTAGATATTAGACACAGCCCGTTGTCCAAAGGGCTGCCTGTACTGCTTTCATCGTGGTTTAATGTACATAGTCTTCATCCTGGAAGAAGATAAGACCTACCTTTTATTCTCCTTTTTTTTTATCTGGACCTTTGGATTATTGGTTATTATGTTGGACCAGTCATCTGTCCAGGTCTACATTTAGTCAGCGCCGCAGGTACTAAACCAGGGACGTCAAACTCATTTCAGTTCGGGTTCCACATACAGACCAACATGAGCTCAAATGGGCCGAACCAGTAAAATAATAACATAAAAAGGTATTAATAATGTCAATTCCAAACTTTTCTATGTGTTTTAGTGTGGAAAGAAGTAACATTACATTATGAAAATGTTTACATCTACAAATTATCCTTTTAAAAATGTGAATAATATCAACAACCTGAAATTTTTTAAAGAAAAATAAATGCAGTTTCAACAAAATCCTTCCTCACATGTACATTATAACGTATAGATACAAATGTGCAAAACATTCAGTAACGGGGAGAATATTATTAAAATTATACTTGGTTTTTCTTAAGACATTTCAAGTTATTCATGGTTCTTCGTGTTATTAAACTTTTTGTGAACTGATGTGGATGGATTTGCCTTTTCACATTAGATCTAAAACATAGAGATAAGTTTGGACTTTTGATCCATAATCCACATGTATAAATGATAAGATGAAGCATAATATTGTTAAAATTGCACTGATTTTTCTTAATAAATTTAATATTTTTCAGGTTATTCACATCTTTTTTGTTTGGATAGTTTATAAAAGTAAATATTTTCATAATTTAATGAGGTTTTTGCACTAAAACAAAGACAAAAATTTGGGCTTGTCATTATTTGATGGTTTTTCTGGTAATATTTTACTGGTCTGACCCACTTCAATGGATCTGACTGTGGAACCTGAACTGCAGTTATCTTTACATCCTCGATTGTTAAGTTCAGTGTAAGTTTTGCATTTTATAAATGCATCCTGTGGGCTGGATAGGACCCTTTTGGGGGGCCGGTTTTGGGTCTGCGGGCCGCATGTTTGACACCCCCATACTGGACTGACTGAGGTGAAAGTGCAGTGAAGGAGCTGTTTTTTGGTCGGTCCGTTCTGCAGGATGTGTTTGTGTCTCCAGTCTCATACAAAGCAGACGTTGTGTGAGCACTGGGGCCCAGTGTGTGAGCCAGGGGGGTGGGCAGGGGCTTCCACCCAGACCCACTCCACTGGACACGGGGACAGTTTTCACACATAGACCTGCTCACATCCACACTGAGGCTGCCTGTCTGCTCTACTTACAGTATATCTGCAACAGTTTCAACTCACATTTAGTGTTTGTGTGGTTTATCGTCAGTATTTAGGACATTAGGTCGGTGTTGGTGTTGAATCAGATCCAAGTGTATTTGATTATTTTGCAGATATGATCCAATCTGTCAGTGTTGGTCTCCATCTACTTCAGATTGTACGTTGACTCATCCTCCTACGGTCCTGTGGAAAAGTCCTGCTCCAACATTCTGTTTGTTGGTTTATTGAAGTTCCACACATTTGACAGTGTCTGTGTTTAGATTCAATCTGGAACAAAAATGAGTAAGATGATCAACAAAATGAACAAAAATGAGCATAAATAATTTTTTAAAATGAAAAACAAATAACAACATGGACAAACTGAATAAAATTATTAACAAAAACAAAAATGAACAATTGCAAAGATGAGCAAAAATGAATAAAATAATCAACATGAACAAAAATAAACAAAATGAATAAAATAATCAACAAAACAAACAAAAATTATCAAATAGTAAACATGAACAAAAATTTAAAAATAACAGCATGAGCAAAAATGAATGAAAATAATCAACAAAAGGAACAAAAATTAATAAAATAATCCACAAAATGACTAAAATCATCAACATTTAAACCTAATAATCTGACTGTATCTGTATTTGTACGTATTCGTCTCCAGACTCAGTGCAGACGTTCATGTCTTCTTTTCTATTAACTCATGTAAATGTTCATCAGCTACAGATTTACTTTAATTTTTTTTACCACACTGAACCTCACGTCCTGGAGCCGTTTGTAAACTGGACCTGATCCTCCTCTGTATCCCATCAGCCACCTCTTCCCTGGCTGCAGGTCTTATTTTAGCAGAAGCCGCTCACCGTGTGCGTGGAACTCTGCAGCTGTCAGACGCGGTTTCCCTCTGAAAGCCTGTCAGTATTTTGACACATGTGATGTTCTCTGGCTTGGGCGGTCTGGCCTGTGGCGTCTCAGTGTTCAGCCTTCATGACAAACGCATCACAACTGAACTGGAAATCACACTTTATTCACAATGACCTGAAACATGTCGCAGACGAAGGAAACCAGAGCGTGTGCATCAAGAAAATACAAAAGTATGTCATTTATGTATCGATTCATCACAAATATGCATGACTTTGCTTTTCCTTCACTGTATTGTCCTGCTCAGAATAATACACCGCGACAGAAACACCACAGACACAAAAACATCCTTTTAACCCTTTGAAGACGATTGTGTCTCCAAACAGCATCCAAAAGCTGAGGTTGGGTTCTTTATATTAGTCTGTAACACATTAGAGTAGAGGTCTGCATTGACTAAGGGGGAGGGGCAGAAGTGGGCGGAGCAGAGAGCGGCAGAGTGCAGTCGGTAAGAGAGAGATGGAAGATTTTTCTTACTTTGAACAGCGTTTTAGCGGTGAGTTCTTGTAAATAATAGTGGGATAAATTTGTGACATTCAAAAATTACACTGAAGATACTGCCAATCAGTGGTGTCAAAATCACTTTAATTCAGGTTCCACATACAGACCAATGTGATCTAATGTGGGTCAGACCAGTAGAAGGCTATTATAACTAGAAAAGCACTCAGAGAGTGCAGACCTCCGCCACCTTGTGGCCGGCTAAAGTTGCTGCAGCAAACAAACAAACAAACACACACACAAACTCGGGCAATCACAATACCTCCTGGGCGGAGGAATAATGACAACTTCAAATTTTCTCTTTTCTTTATGTTAACAAAAAAAGTTAAATTACATGAAAATGTTTACATTAACAAATCTCCTTTTACAAATAATATGAACAACCTGAAATGTCTTAAGAGGAGTAAATGTAATTTTACCAATATTCTGCCTGTTATTAAATGTTTTGTGTATTTTTAATAGTTTTAATCCACATGTGTAAATGATAAACTGATAAATTGAATCAGAATATTGTTAAAATTGCACTTGTTGTTCTTAATACATTTCAATTCATATTATTCAGACGTTTAAGGAAACTTTGTAGATGTAAACATTCTCATGATATATTTTTACTTTTTCCACTATTATTTTACTGGTCCCGCCCACTTAAGGTCATGTTAGGGGGAATATGACCCTGAACTAAAATGTAAAAGCTGTAAATATAATAGATGCAGTGTTTGTAAAAGAAGCAGATGATGGATATAAGAGAGTGACCAAAGACTGTCACACAGGATCAAAATGACTGGAAAGAACTAAAAATAAAAAGAGGAACATGGACACAGAATGGTCTAGACAAATTAAAATCTTTAAGCACATGTAAAATAGTTGAAAGTTTATTTCTATAATCTCAGAAAAGTTTCAATTTACGATTTTTTTTTTTTTTTGGCTGTAACATGTTGTTTAAGTGTTTATTTTAATAATGGTAATTAATGGCCAGATAATGAAAGTTAAGTTCTCCCTGAAAAAAGGTGCAAAATATTTTTTTCTTTAAAAAAAAAAAAAAAAGGCATTTTCTGACACTTTTATTACAAAAAACACCATGATGTAATTTAGGCGTTAAGTTCTAATGGGGGTGTGTGTGAAAGGGTTAAAAGGACTCCTGAGTGTCCTGTTGAAAGTTCACAGCTGCCAATTCCTGACAGATTAGGATGGTTTCACAGGAAGTATGAACCATGTCCCAGCATGCACCAGGTGAACCACAGGTAAACAGGAAAGGTGCATTGTATTGACCTGCAGTTGAATGACAGCTGTTACTGTCACATTCAACATGCTGCTGAAAGTGGGTTTCTTGGAACGACATGAAAAAAGCCGTTTAACTGCTTCACCTCTGTATGCCTGAAGGCCGGGCGAGTCAAACACCTGACAAACATGGGTAAAGTTAAAGAGGTTCTATGGAGTAGTAATATTCCAGACTGTGACCAGCAGGGGGAAGTCTAGAACCAGAACAACCAGTGAATCAACCCTGTGTGTCCACAAACTGAAGCAGTCACTGAAGTCTGAAGCTCATAGTTTCCACACAGCTCTTATAATAGCATCATGTTCAAACTAAAACTCAGACACTTATTTTAACAATCACTACACTGCAAAAAGTGAGGTTCAAGAAGGGGAAATGTACTTATTTTAGGGATATTATCTTAATACTGTTTTTTTCTGTCTAGTTTTAAGTCCTGATGGAACTAATATCTTGGCAGTGAAGAATGTCATTGTTGTTTTTAGAACATGTATCTTCCCTTTTCTAGGTCAGAATTTGCAGCTTATTTTGAGAACAAATGATCGAGAAATGAGCTCTAATAATGTGCAACACGAACAAATAATGCTTTTACACATTTACAACTAATGTTTTCTTCTTATTTTAAGCAATCATCTTTCTTAATTCATGAGCAACACATTTTTTCTACATTCAAAGATGTAGTGTCAAACAAACATCTGTACTGATCAGCATCACACAGACTGGTGTTCAAACACAGATCCATCCATCCATCCATCCATCCATCCATCCATCCATCCATCTTCTACTGCTTATCTGGGGCCGGGTCGCAGAGGCAACAGTCTAAGCAGGGATGTCCAGACTTCCTTCTCCCCACACACCTCCTCTGGCTCTTCTGGGGGGGAAGGAAACTCATTTCAACCATTTGTATCCAGGATCTTGTCCTTTTGGTCATCACCCAAAGCTCTTGACCACAGGTGAGAGTAGGAACATACCAGTAAATCCAGAGTTTCGGCTGAGCTCCTTCTTCACCACGACAAAACCATTACAACGACCAGATCACTGCAGACACTGCACGATCTGCCTGTCACTCTCACATTCCATCCTTCCCTCACTCGTGAACAAATTCTGAGATACTTGAACTCCTCCACTTGGAGGAAGGACTCTCCACTGACCCGGAGAAGGCAAACACATTTCATGTTATATAACAGTAATACTGTCAGCTGATAGTTTACATTATAGCTCTGTTAGCTTAGCTCTGTAGTATAAATGTTATTGGTAAAACCAGTATAAGACAGTCACACTAAACTAAAAGGTGGAAAAAATGATTGAAAAAACAATAATAAATAAAGTTTAAAAATGCTAAATCCAACTAAGTTTGAATTTGATTCTTCTGCTTTAAACTCTTTCCACAGGTTAGCTAAAAAACAAATTATTGTAAATATGCGTCAGTCTTGGTCCGAACCATTAATTGGTGGAATAAACATGCAGATACTGGTAGGTGGATGTTGCATATGGTGTGAAGCGTCTACAGGGATATTTGAGTGTCAGTGGGTCGATGAAGGTCCAGGTGTTTTTCAGGTCGGAGGTAAATGTGTCGCTGCTCCTTTAAATCGTATCCTCTCCTTGTTTCTCACCAGACGGAGCCGATCGAACATCTACAATATGAGCTGAGGACCTGAAGGAGGTAGCAGGACGTCGCAGGTTCACCACATGTCACCCCGAGGTCACCCGTAGCAGTCCCGCCCCCTCGCCCTGCCTACAGCCAATGGGAGAGCTCAACCAAAGGAGACCGGGCAGGATCCACCAATCACACAGAAAGAGAGAGCCCATCACCTGGCGGCCGGCGGCACACCCACCCCAGCCACCACAAACACACAGAAACGACGCCCGGACGATGTGTGAACGGCGCCGCCCAGAGGCCAGAGGAGGCACCGCGGTGGACGGGAGGCACCGAGGCCACCGCCGTTTTCAGATTCATCACAGTACCTCAGACCCAGAACCAGGACAGCGGATCACAGAAGGACCGGAATGACTGGTTTAGCACTGGGAGGCGGCGGAAGTCATTTATTTGTATCATTTGTATTTATTGTTTACATTCTGATGCTACTTTCTAAGGGTACAGACACGGTATGAACGGAAACCTACCATTTGGCTTTACGACCCACGAGTAGCCATCATCACACTAGTTTACAAACAACATGCTTATCATGATGTTTTTGGGTTTCTTTTTTTTTTTTTTTTACTTTATCAGCTGACGGAAGGGAGAAAGAGCGAGAGCAGGTGTTAACGGAGGAAAGAACCAAGTAACGCAGAAAGACAGAGGAAGTAGAATGAGAAGGAGTTGAACCGAAGGTTTGATGATGGAAAAGGGAAGCGCAAGTTTTCAGAGGAAGACGCCAGAGGCCGGACCTCTGGACGGCGTCGAGTCGACACGTGAACGAATGGGATAGGAAGTGATGTTTAGGCTGAGCTGCACCAATGAGGATTCAGGAGGTTCACAGTCACACTGTGTAGAAGAAGAACTGAAAACAAACACAACATATGAAACAACTGAAGGGATTGGATGAAGGGATGAACATGTGGTTAAAGCATGGACGTTCAGCATTAATCCATCAGGTTTAACGGAAATATGATATCAGTCATTTAGGAATAACAACCAATTCAATGCATCAAAAGGTTTAAATATCGTTAGCATCGTAGCATAACAGGCTAAGTCATGGTTTTGGGCAGATTGTGATATCTGCATAAAATGAATCAGCAGGGTTGGATTACTTCAAATTAGTTTGGTTTAGATTTGATTTGATTTGATTAGATCAGATTGGTTTAGATTATATAGAACTGTATTAATCCCTCAGGAAAATGAAGATTCCAGAAGAAATAGTACGAGACAAAAGGAAAGAAAATAATAATAATATCTATGAAAACAGTCATGAAAAAGCAGGCAGTTGCACATTAGGAGAGTAAAGTTACATAAATATGATTTAGCTAATTATGCTACGAGGCTAACAATCGGAGCCTTTACTATAGACTCCTTTCATTGCAGGTGGATTTTGTGTTTTTCAGCCCTCAGTTTAGTCTTCAGGAGCTGAACTCCTGCTGTTTTAGGTGAAGAACATGTCAGTTTTTTTACTCTTTGGTTTCTTTTCCACTGTTTTGACTCATTATCTGTCTGTGCAGCAGCAGCTTTAGTTTATCAGTTCGTATTATTTGGTTGTGAAGCTCCTTGTCGGTCAGATGTCCATCATTTTCATTGTCCTGATTAGAAACAGGAGATACAACATGTATGGAGTGGTGTCTTGGTTTCATGATTGGGGTGCAGCTAAATGAAGGGGATGTGGCAGCAGTGAGTGTTCGTTGGTGCAGCTCAGCCGTTGTTTCCGTTGTGAATCGTCTGAAACATGCAGGTGTTTATACGTGGAACTGGGAGTCAGTGGGATGTGTCTGCATGTTCACATACTGATTTTAGCTGTTTTACTTGTATTCTTTTTTTATTTTAAAGCAGGGTGATGTGCCTAAGCTGCATGTTCAGATTAAATGCGTTTGGTGGAGGCTGTGTAGGTTTGTGTGGATTTCGACACCAGAGAAATGGGACGCTGTCGATCCATGAAGGGTGTGCGTTTTTGTTTTTTTTCTCCCAGAGATTGTCTCATGTAGTGCTTACCTCCACCTAGTGGTCGAATGCGGGCAGAGCAGGACAGAGGCACCATCAGCCTCTGGACGCTCTGGTCTACGTCGGCCCATGTGATCTTTGACGGTTATACTGTGTCTTAATATTTATCCTCAGTGTATCACGTCTGGAGACAGACTGTATAAGAATAGGGATCTGTTGAAATAAGCTGGTAGAACAGTCATCAGGGGGGTTCTTGAATATTATTGTTGATTGGTTTGTTGCAACTCTGTAGTTCTTCCTCGTTTTCCTGCACATGATAATGTGATCCAGTATAATCTCAGAGCATCCATCCAAACGTATGGAGCTTTGAGTGGGAGGCGGAGACTAAACACTCTGACGCCGCTCGTCTCCATCATATGAGATCAGCTCAGACGGACTGTAGGACCAGGACCTGGACCAGGACCAGGACCGCTTCTTCTGCATGTTTTAGCCCAAACTCCTCAAAAATACACCATGAACGACCTCTTTGACCAGCTCTTCTCCTGTCAGTGCAGGGTTGAATCCATGCATTTTCATTCATTATTCACAGCGGGGACAAGGCTAGAGGTCAAAGGTCAGGTGTGAAGGTCCTGTGACTCAAAAACCCATATTTTATCCACAGTAGAACATAGAAAATATAACAAATGTCTAATCTGAGACTAAACTAAGGAAGCAGGTGCATGTTAGCGTCTCTTCTACCACTACAGTCCGTAAACGTGTAGATCTGAGGAGACCAGCTGTAGGATGGACAGGACTGTTGTCCCACTGTGTGCTGATGTAGACCTGACAGTGGGTCAGAGGTACTCAACAGGTCCTTGGTCAGACGTTGGGTTTTTGTTTTTTTTGTTTTTTTGACACTTTTTATTTAGAAGCATTTTAATTTTTACAAGACAGTGAGATCTAGGGATGACCGTTATAACATTAACTTCAGTTTTGTTTTTTTGTTTTGTTTTTCTTTGTCGTACTTTTTGTTCATGATTCTTTGTTAAAAGTTCTGGACCTCAGACGGACCGGTTCAGGACCAGGACTCTTTACAACCAAGTCCTGCAGTGGGCATCATTTACATTTTAGTGTCCGAACTGTTCTAGGATGGGTTTTATGTATGAACTGTATTTCCTAAAACAGTCTCTAGTCCTGTATTTCTGTAGAACCAGGACCAGGTACCAGTGGACTTGTATTAGAGTCAGACTTTTATTCAAACTCATAAAAGGCCGATCCTGCACATCCCCATAACATAACATCATGAACCTGGACCTGATCAACTGAAGCAGCAGGTCACAACACTGTAGGCACTAGGCATGATGGGTAATCACTCTGGAACTGGGTCGGATCATTATCTGATTTCTGCACCTATCAGATTATTATTGATCGCATAAACACTATAATCTGATCTGTTTGATCAGATTACAGCAATAATCTGATTATGAGAATTCCAATACTCTTCCTGCATGTGTACAGGTTAATCTGATTCATTTAGTTCTTTTACATCTGCGCATGAGTAAAAACCAATAAAACGCTAGAAAACGGAGAACATGATAACAGGAAGTTTGATTCTACTGTGGCTGGACCTGAACAAAAGCAAACATAAATGGAATAAAATAATGAACAAAAAAAAAGGTAAATAATAAAGAAATTAACGAAACCAAAAGTAAATGCAATAAAATAATGGATTAAACTGAACTTGAGTGGAAGACGATAACAGGAAGTTTGGTTCTACTGTGACTGGACTCAAATAAAACCAAACAAATTGAATAAAATAATAGACAATTGAACAAACAAAAAAAAAAATTTAGTGAAATAATGAAAAAAATCAAGAAAACTGAACATGAGTGGAAGACAATAAGAGGAAGTTAGATTTTTTTACCATCACTATGTACGTATGAACTCTGAAAGAAACCCAGGCTTTATTGGTGATCCTTTTACACGTCAGATCTGATCAGTGCATTTATCTGACGCTCGTGTAAACAGGCTCACAGTCTGATCTTTACACTTTTTATAAACTGATGTGTTCAAGGTCACACTGTTTTCCTCCTGAGCTGCTGTAGACAAACACACTCATGGGTCTGTTTGGGTGAAAGAGGCTAAAACTCAAATATCTTGGAACATTTTTACTACTGATCAAATATGAGCTTAAAAAATACATAAAGGCCGATAATAGATACAGAAAAAAATCAACATATTGGTGTACCTGTGTTAAAAAGATTCACATTCATTAAACCAGAGAAGATAGACTTATAAAATTAACAAACAGCAGCAACTGGTTTGGTTGAAAAATGATTGAGTTAAAACATAAAAAATAATATGTAGAAGAACTTTCAGAGGTGCCAACATTTATTATATCCCCCTAAGATCAAGGAAAGTAAATATTTAGGCTTTTTTTTTACATTAAATAATTGTCTGGATTAAAAAACAAACGGGCTAAAACATGCAGACCAGCGTCTTAAAGTCGACCCGCTCTGGTTCCGTGGTCCGGTTCCAGTCCGAGCTGATCTGACGTCAGTTTCGCCAAAGCGTCGTTGAGCCCGTCGGAGTCCCGAACGGAAAACCTGATGTCACATGACGCGTCCTCTTTAAGGGGAGGGTCATGGTTTGTTTTCCGACTTTCAGTGTCACTGCCATATGATTCAGTACTTAAAGTAGAAACATTTATTTATTCTTTTTTTTTTCCAGAGGTGATACTTGTACTCATTTAGGTGTATTATTATTTAAAGTACCGTATGTATTAACATGTTATGGCTGGTGACCATACGTACATCTCAAATATTAACATAGTTATTGTTGACTGTTTTTTTTCTTCGGTTGTTGTTGTTGTTGTTGTATAATCCTGTTTGTACTGATGATGACCCGTCACACAAACAGACACACAACACGTGTTGCTGTTGTTCCAGGTTTAACCGGATGGATCCAACTCATTTTTATGCCAAATATTCGCTGTTTCCGGCTTCACAAACACGAGGACTTGCTGCTTCTTTTCTGTTTTATCACACGGCGTTCAGACGAGACGAAACGCGACGTCTGCTCAGACTTCTGGGAAATTCTGACGTGCTTTTATTTGCATTTGCATCGACTCCATTCAGAAAAACATCAAATTCAGCAAATAACAGCTTTTTTTTGGGGGGGGGGGAGGTGAGGTCACAGATCAGGGGTCAAGTTCCTCCTCGAAACAAACTTTAAGTAAAGCAGTGACGCAGCCCAGAGCTCAGTCTGTTCTTCTGGAGGTGGACGCCACAGCCTCTGGGGCAAAATGAAGCCAAAGTCCAGGAGCTGCCGTGTTGTTTTTACTGATCTGGAGTCAGAGAACGAGCAGCTGAAACACTAAACATGAAGTCCATAAACCAGGGTTCTCAAACTCCTGTTCTTTCAGGTTCCACATTCAGTCTGATCTGATCTCCAGTAAAATAAGAACAGAATAAGGATAAATAATGACAACTGCAAATGTTTGTGTTTTAGTGAAGAAAAAAATTCAATGATGAAAATACTTTTATAAACTATTCAAACAAAAAAAAGGGAATAACCTGAAAAAACTGACATTTATTAAGAAAAATAAGTGTAATTTTAACAACATTGTGCTTCAGTTTATCATTTCTACAGACACTAAACTAAATTAGGCTTAATTTTCTTTAAACATTTCAGGTTTTTCGCATTTTATTGTTACATGATAGTTTACAAATGTCAATATTTTCATCATTTCAAGTTATTTTTTGGACTAAAACAAGACAAAAATTTGAATTTGTTATTATTTATAGGCATAATATCATATTTTCACATCAAACTGTATAAAATATGAAGTTATTATATTTTATATGTTCTTCTGTTCTTATTTTACTGTCCATCACATTGGTCTGTCTGTGGAACCAGAACTAAATCAGTTCCACAGCTTTGACTGTGGAATTTATGCACTGTGTAAATTCCTCATCAGTTCAGGGCCCGGATTGGAACCTTTGGGGGGACCACACATTGGGCCCCGGGCCTCATGTTTGACCCCCCTGCTTTAAAGCCTTCGGTCTCATTAGTTCACAACAAATACGTTAGTCCAGGTTCCACATTCAGACCAGTTTGACCAGTAGAAAAATAACATCAGATCCAACAAATAAATACAATAAATTAAAAATAAACCGATAAGTGTTTTAGACTCAAAAACAACAGTTACATTATGGAAATGAAAATAACCTGAACCATCATGTGCACTTCTGAGATGGAAAAATAACTGCAATTTCAACAATATTCTGCCTCTGTTTATTAATAACACAGACGGATCTGCAAATGTACAAAACACTGATATTATTTATGATCTATATGATGTACGATATCTACCATTTTTTCTGTTTTAGTGTAAAAAAACAAACATTTAATGAAAAAAAAATTACATTTACAAATTATCCAAACTAAAACAACCTGAAAAAACTTAAATTTCTTAAGATTTTTTAAAATTTGATTTAAAAAAAAAAAAAAAAAGAAAATTTTCAAAATATTCTGCCTCAGTTGATCATTTCTACATGTGCTTTGCAGATCAGATACAAAGGCATAAAATATATTGACATTATAAATCATACATATCATAAATAATGACAACTACCATTTTTTTCTGTTTTAATGTAAAAAAAAAAAAAAAACAAGACATTAAATTATAAAAAAAACTATATTTACAAATTATCCAAATTAAAATGACCTGAAAAACTTAAATTTCTTCAGGAAAATAAATGCAATTTCAGCGATATTCTGCCTCTGTTTATTATTAACACAGATGGATCTGCAAATGCACAAAACATCAATATTATTTATGATATCTATGATTTATGACAACTACCATTTTTTTCTATTTTAGTGTAAAGAAAGTATTGAATTATAAAATATATGTACCTTGACAAATTATCCATTCAAAAAATTTGTGAATAAACCTGAAAAAAAAAAAAATTTAAAGTCAAATTTGACCAATATTCTGCCTCAGTTTATCATCTGTACATGTTTATTACAGATCAGAGACAAAGGCACAAACATTTAATAACAGGCAGAATGTTGTTAAAACTGCACTTTTTGTCTTTAGAAATGTCAGGTTCATGTTTTCTCAGGTTATTCACATGTTTTTGGGGGAAATGTCACTTTTTTCATAATGTAATTTGACTTTTCACATTAAACCAAATAGAACGTTCAGCGTTGTCGTTACTATGTTGTTATTTTACTGGACGTCACATCAGGCCCTGAATTAAAACGAGTTCAACACCTTTGATGTTTAAAGTTGTCAGTTTTAATTTTTTTGCACAGATCCACCTGGGGGGGGGGGGGGGGGGGCCTTTTTTGCCCCGGGGCCGTATGTTTGGCACCCCTGGTTTACAGGCTCATTTCAGAGGTTCTGGCCTTTTATTGGTCATTACAGCTGTCAATCACCTGTTTTCTCTAATGTCAAATAAACAGATCAGAAAGATGATGATTTGACAATAATGCACTGGATGTGAACGATTATTTTTTAAAAATTTGGCTAAAATAAAACCCTATAGAAAACATGGAGGGGGCGGGGTTTAAGTGCATGTGTACCACCGGGGGGCGACAGATTGGCTTCTGTGGTGTTTTTGGACATTTCCATGAACTGGTTTGGACTGAATGAACACGGCTGCATCAAATAATAGGAAGTACAGGCTATAAACAGCCTAAGCCCCGCCCCCTCTGGTTGTGTCACATGGGAACAGTATTGTATCATGAGAAATATGTACGTAATGTTTTGATCCTGTGTGAATTATTCCATCATTTGCATACGACGTTTGTCAGTTTACACCAAATTACTGAACTTTGACCTAAAACGCAACAAGTATTTTGGTTTTGACGTTTATGAGCTGTGATGATAGATTCATTGAGTTTCTTTAACACAAACTGTTACATTTTTGACTAAAATTATTGTATAAATCGATAAATATGCGTAAACTGTAACGGAATTCACACAGGATCAAAAAGGATTCATCTGCATCGACCACCGTTCATAAAACTACAGATCTCAGAGCAGATCTTCATGCACTATTCAGATTTTTTTTTTTTTTGTACGTTCATATTTCACATTTAAATGCGACTTCTCTCAGTTTTGAGTCTGAACAGAATGTGACCCTGAAGTGACCCACACTGTGTTTATGGAAGTAACACTCCTGGGACGCAGAGTTTGTCGCATTTCAATGACGTAAAGGTCGGATAAATGCGACCTGTCCGTTCAGACTGAAGTCACGTAAAAAATTTCGGACATGTATCGGATTTCGGATCATGTATGAAAGTGGTCTGGGTCAGATTCAGATCGGATACAGTTCACATATGGGTTTGGAAATCAGATCTGGGCCACATTTACCTCCATCTGAACGGAGCCGAAGTCACATCCCATGATACACAGCAAAAGGGGCGTGGCTTTGGTTTTCTTTATTTTACCAGACTCTAATTAACAAAAATGTGGTAGAAGTCCAGTATCCTGTCGCTGTTCTCCTCACCAGGCCACATCAGACACAAACAGCTGATGTGTCGCATGAGTCGAATGTTTACGGCATCACAATTTACTAAAAACACGTGCTTCTATTTCCACTTAATGCACATTTAATTTTTTTTTTTAGAAAAAGCCACCGAAGTGAACAAAGAAAACTGCCGATTTTTCATGCAGAACTTCAGAAAATGCATAAATATGTTTATGCAAATGCGTGTCATTAGTCTGCTCATCTTCCAACAGAGTCGGGGAACAGTTAAAAGGCGGCTCTTTTGTGCAGTTGTGATTGGCTCATTCTGAAATAGATGCTAATGCTTCAGCTAGCTAACACATTTGTCAATACCTGGTTTGTTCCGTACATTAACTGACTCCAGTGCGAAAAGAAAAAACCCTGATAACACGATGCTAACGGTCTCTAAATATTTTCCATAAAAATGAAACACTTCCTTTCTGCTCATCTACAGCAGCAGCATTTTTCGGCACCTTGTTAGCATTGTTAAGTTACTTCGAGGATTTTTTGGAATTCGACCTCTGGAATCGGAGACACTAGTCGCTTTTCCATTGACCCTAAAATTGCACAAATAAAAATTAGCCTCATGGAAAAACGACAATTTTACCAAAACTCTCATTTTTTGGTTGTAAGAGGTGGTTTTTCATAGTGAAATTGGTTAATTGCGAAAAACTGAAATGGAAAGGGCTCTTTGCACGACTAGAGTCGTGTAATAAAAAAAAAGGATGTTACAACAAGAGGAATCTTGAAACAAACATGTCGCAGTTACACCAGGAAACCTAATAATTTTAGAATTTCGTACGGGACAGAGTGCTAACGAGGATTCTAGATTCAAAACAACAGAAACGTGAGTATTTTCCAGAACCTCGAGGGCGCTAGGAGAGAAATGTGAATATATCTGGAAATCAGTGCGATATTTACGTTTGTTGACATGTTTATGGAATGACTTCTGCTGACATTTCGTGATGATAAACGAATCATCGCATTTCTGATTTAATAGGACCCACATTATGCACGTCTGTTTTTTCAACATTTAGTAAATATCGGTAAAGTTTTTCGCAGATGTCCGATGGAAAAGCAACTCTTATTGGATTAAACAGTATTTTTTTTTCTTTACATGATTATTTACAGTTCAGACCTTCGGCAGCGTCACCGGGTCAACGTGAAGCTCGGATCACTACTCATCTGTTCAAACCAAATGTTTGTTTGTTTGTTTGTTTGTTTGTAAAGTGCTTCTAACGCTGTGCACGCTGCAGTATTAACGAGTAGGTAACGCCTTGATATTCCAGAAACATGTAATGTACTAAGTGGAGACATTTATGCTGTTTTATCTTTTGTCACAGACAGTTTAGTCAGTTTATATCATTATGGGATGCCGAGGCTTTTGTTTTTGTTTTTGTAAATTCAGCAGAATCCATTCTGTAACAAAGTTTTACCGCTTTGACTGTGCTCCTTTATTTTATCAAAGAGCCGATGTCCTGTATTGACTGCAGGCTTACGTATATATTTGACTAAAGAATATTGTATGTTTAATAATAAAAAACACAAAAAGGACAAAAAATGGAAGAAAATTTGAAAAAAGAAAAGGTTTGAGAAGAGTATAATTTATATTTTGAAACTGCATGCACAAGGCTGGGAAATGGTATTTAGAACGGCAGTGCCTTTTTGTACTCGTCACATTTAGCCCAAATGTAAACAGTTTGATCTGGACTAAACAGAACTGTTCTACAGGACGAAGCCAGACCAAGCTGGGACGGCTCGTTCACACTGCAGACCTTCAACCCAAACATCCTGTTTCTGCTTTTATTTTCTCTGATCCTAAATCTGACCCGTTCTGGTTCCAACCGCCGACCACCAACCGGCAGATTTACTGACGTGGATTTAGTGTTGGGTTTTTTCGATTGAATTAACTCCTGTTTAGGATTTTTGGAAGCCAACAGGAGGTCCATCCCACCACCCAGTAAACCCATCAATCCCAGTAAACCCATTATACTCAGTAAACCCATCAGTCCCAGTAAAAACATCAAACCCAGTAAACCCATCATACTCAGTAAACTCAGAAAAGCCCATCAAGCCTAGTAAACCATCAGTCCCAGTAAAACCATTAAACCCAGAAAAACCATTAAACCCATCCAACCCAATAAACCCAGACAAAAACCAGAAAAACCCATCAAACCAAGAAAAGCCCATCAATCCCAGTAAACCAATCAGTCCCAGTAAAACCATTAAACCCAGTAAAAACGTCCGAGAAAAAACACTGGAGGAAATCGACATAAAATAAACGGACGTTAAAATCCAAATTCCGCTCGTATTTTCTCTGATTCTATGATCCAGTAAAACCATGAAACTGTATTTGAACCATCATGTCCACCCCAGTGTCAGTCTCCTCCCCGTCACCATGGCGACCTCCAGCTCCAGTAAACAGCTGTTTTGTGGTCCTGTGTGTGCAGTGTGAACGGCTGTGCTCTGTCGGTACTTCTTCTGCTCGTATGAAGCTCTGAACTCTTCTGAATCTGTACAAACATGTGAATGACGTGTGACGGTGCGTGTGTGCCGACGCTCCAGTGTTTCTCACACTGTCTTGCTGTAATTTTGTCGCATTGTACCAGAATGCTGTGACTTGGCATGCCCCGATATCCGTAAAAAAAAAAAAAAAAAAGAAAAGAAAACTTGTAACTCCTGCAGCGTCTGGACGTGTGTGATTCAGTTTGAAGAAATAATCAGAGAGAACTTTAAAGAACGGGTTTTATCAGTGGAAAAAAGGAAAGACAAATGGATATGACTGCAGAATAATAATAGTTTTATTATTATTATTATGAAAAGTACTGATTAATTTGGATTTTTTTTTTTTTTTTTTTACACTTTTTGCTTTGAAAAATGGAGTCATAGTTGATATATTTTGTCTTTTCTGGTAAGAATTTACAAAAAAAGAAGAAAAAACTCATATCAAAGTGAAAACAGGTGTATTATTGTTCCTCCTCATTTTCATTTTTATCCACTCAAAGCAGTTACACAACAAAAACAAACTTATTTATTACTGTAGGTTAGCTGTAAATATTCAGGAAATATGCAAATGTTTGGTGGTGTTGCATTCACTGACACGGCTCAAATGTCGTGCTTTGGTATTAAAACTTCATATTATAGCTAATAACTGAAAATAACAGGTGTTTTATTAGTGGAAAGAAGAAAAATAGTAAAAGCGGCACAGGAGGAAATGAAGAAAAATAGCTTTTTGTTTTTAAAATGTGAATATTGCAGCCATAATAATGATGATAATAATAATATCAGAATAGTTCTAATACAACACCCATGAAAAGTATTGACTAGTTTTGATGTTTTGTTTTTGTTTTACAGTTTTTGCTTTGAAAAATGGAGTCATAGTTGATATATTTTGTCTTTTCTGATAAGAATTTACAAAAAAAACACATCAAAGTGAAAACAAGTGTATTTATTTTCCTCATTTTCATTTTCACCCACTCAAAGCAGTTATACAATATAAAAACAAACTTATTTACTATAACTTATCTGTAAATATTCATGAAATATCCAAATGTTTGGTGTTGCATTCAGTGACACTACTCACTCAGGTATTGAAACTTGGAATCAAATTATTTGAAATCCCATTTTTGACTTGGTCTGAATGGAGGAAAAAAAGTCTGATTCTGCACAAATAATTTGCAATAACTCCAAATGACCAGTGTTTTATTAAAATAATGTTTAATAGTAACAGATATGATAACAGATAACAGCAGCACAGGAGGAAGTAATGACAAAAGAATATAACAAAACTGTTTTATGTTTAAAATGTAGATATTACAGACATAATAATGATAATAAATATGTAGTAAGAACAGTTGTACTGCTACACCCATAAGAAGTATTCACCATATTAGATGTTTTTGTACTTCCTGCTTTGGAAAATGGAGTCATGGTTGGAATAATGTCTTTTATGATAATAATTTACAAAACTCATGTCAAACTGAAAGCAAACTTCTATAAAGTAATGTCAGTTAATAAAAAACAAATGACCCCCCCCACCCCCAATATATAATGTTAATATTCAACCTTTTTGAAATGACAGACCTAATCCAGCTAATCTGTCATCTGACAACTAGCGAAATTGAGATTTCCTGCGGTCAGTGAATGCATCTCAGTCATCATCTACAGACACCTGAGTCAGGAAGGTCCAGGAGAAGATTTGTTTTGAAGGAATGAAATTAAATAAATATTTTAAAGACAATCAGATGAATGTTGTGGAGTCGAAGCCCAGACCTGGGTCCATCAGATCCAGGTGAAACCAGATGGAGAAGAACAGAAGAACCACAGAGTCCAGATGTTCAGACCTGATGGAGACCCAGAAGATAAGAGGTTTGGAGAAGTAAAGAGTGGTTTTACTCCTCATTTTCCTTTTCATCCACTCAAAGCAGTTACACAAAATAAAAACAAACCTATTTATTATAAGTTACCTTTAAACATTATTAAGGAAGTATATAAATGTTGTTTGGTGGTGTTGCATTCACTGACACAGGTCAAATGTGCTCCGTAGGTGTTAAAGCTTGGAATCGAATGATATTAAATGGCATTTTTGATGCTCTATAATATCTATGGAAGTCAGAGGATGACATAAAAATGCTGACATTTGCTATGAGTTCAGTTCAGAGGGAAATCTGACAAAATCTGAAGTTACTGGAGGGAGATCATCATATAAAATATACAGGATATAATAGTGAAAACCAGACTGAAAATTAATATGACCAAGTGTCAGTGACTAATATTCTACAGAAGAACTTAGAAGTGAAGGTTATTGAATCTTGTTCCAGTTCTATAGTGTTGTTTTGGGGTTTTTTTGTTTGTTTTTTTTTTGTCTTGAGTTGTTTTTCTACACTTAATTTCATACGTAACAAAGAAAAACTAATATCTGGTCATAAAAAAACAATGAATAAAATGCAAAAGTGGTGATAAAACTAATATATGGACCGACAGAATACAGGTATGAAGAATAAAGGGAAATGAAATATAAAACAACTGGATGAACTTTTAAAAAACAAACAAACTTTACTTTCAGGATAAAAACATAAGTTTTTATCTTGTTTCGTCACTTAATTTGATCTATAACTGAGAAAAAAAGTACAAAATAATATGATAAAAATATTGATGAACAATCTATGACAATATCCAATCCAACTTTATTTATAAAGCACTTTAAAACAACCACAGTGGACCAAAGCGGTGAACAGAACACGAGAAACACAATAGAAATTAATAAAAGCATAAAAACAATTAAAATCAAATAAATAAAACAAGAAAGAAAAAATATGAGGAAAGAAAATAAATTCAAAATGATTGAAAAATACAGTGAAAGTAAAAATTATAAATTAAAAATAGAGCTTTTAATTTTTTAATTTTTATTTTTATGGTTGTGAATAAAATAATATCCAGTTGGCGGCGCTGTGACACTTCTTCGGCGCCTCTGTCTTCTACGGGCGTAAAGCGTAAGCGGAAACGTGGGCGGGGCTTCAGACTATTGTGTCATGACGCAGCTGGCGGGAGTGGTGACGTTCCTGTCGTTGTTTTCAACGCAGCGCGGGAGTTTGTGGCAGAAGACCAACAGGAGTCTGGAGTTTTAAGGTGAATTTTCACTTTATTTCATCGACAGAAGCGGCTGTTCCGCTGCTGAATCGAAGAAATTGCCCTGGAAAGACGGTTTAATAACTTTAGCCATTAGTTTTAACCAGTTTGTTTGATATTAAACCGGATTTTCAGGCGCTTTACAGTTGCTAACAAGTGACAAGTTGCTAACTTTCCCTCCAGGTCTTAACGACGTATGTTTTTCATTGATATAATCATGTTTGTGAGTGTCGCGTTAAAATAGTCGTGTTTTTCAGAGTACTGTGGGGTAAAATGCCGTGTGAGAGGATGCCGATGCGGTACGGACACTCGGAGGGACACACAGAGGTCTGCTTCGATGACTCCGGAAAGTAAGTCACATATGACCCAAAGCATTATGGGATTTCTGTACATGTATATCATCCTCATGGGGCTCCTTCAGATCTGTCACTGGTATATTATGTCATGTGCGGCTTCAGGATTTGATCAAAATACTCTGAGATTACAAAGCTTTGGGCTTTTAATTTGAAATAACGCCCTACGGAAGTGGAAACGTACAACTACAAAGTAGATTTAATTAACGTCATTTATTCAAATAACTACCTACTAAACCAGGGTAGGGGAAAAGATTCATTTGTTTAAAAAAGTTTTTGAGTAAGTCGAGCTGTAGTGAACTTTCGGCCTTCAAAATAAGAGTGTCTGAAATGTGGAATTACTGATTACTGGGAAAAACTAATTCGTTGGATTTTTGACTGACGTTAACATTGCACATATTGCAGAAGCTGTTTCTCAACCTGTTAATATCTCATCATCAAAACATCTGACTTATTTCTTCCATATTATTCAATGTTTGGATAGATGTTTTGGAGCTTTTCCTGCACAAACACAGACGTAAATAATGAACTCCATACCATAGTATTGTACCAGGAAAGAAAATTAATAGTAACACATGAGTTTTCTATAGCACTCTTCTCGGTCCTCAGATACTTCCTGTCTCTCAGCCCATCAAACTAAACACATGCACTCGTTCCCAGATTCCTTGTGACCTGTGGAAATGATGGAGACGTGCGGATTTGGGAAAGTCTGGACGACGATGACCCAAAGTTCATCACTGTTGGGGAGAAGGTTTACTCTGTGGCACTGAAGGTTGGTCACCCGATGCTTCCTCTGTTTTCTGTTGGAATAAACCAGGCTTCATACAGTTCAGTCCTGACACACTTCAGAGCGGTCTGACACATGCTTTTGACCTTCATCACAGCACAGATGACTCTGAATAAACCGACAGGATCACATCTTACAGACTTGGAAGGCTTTCATTTAAATTTCCAAATATTTGACTCTTACGTGTCATTTTGTCCACAATCATTGAAATATGACTTTTTCCCCAAACTCAGTATTTGTCTTTCTTTCTGTGCTTACATTGTTGAGATGTTTGTGACTGTTTTTACTATATTAACCTTCCAGTATCTGAGTGAGCATATAATGCACACTTTGTACTGTCTATTATAAAAGTTTATTATTATTTTTCACAATTTGTTTTAGGTCAGAATTCAGAAGTTGTTCATTTTTGTATAACTTTTCCTTTTTTTTTTTTTTTTTTAATTCTGACCCAGACACTAAATTCAGCACATTATAAACAATAGAAAATTCCAGCATTAACAGCCTTCAACCAATAAAGTAAAAAAAAAAAAAGCACATTGACACATTTTAGCATCTAACATTTGACTGAGCACAAATGTTAACCAGTGTTTCTGTTAGTCATTGACATATGCCAGGATGAAAAAATAACAAAAAATAACCAATCCAATTTTTATGAAGTATGTTTTTAGTGTTTTGTTGCATCAAAAATGTGATTGCTGTATGTTACAAACATGGCATTTGAAGGGTTAAAATATGATGGTTATGGAGCTCTTGGTGTTTCTGTTTGTGGCTCAGATTGATGAAATACATAGAAACAATACTTATATTTCTATAGCACCTTTAAAAACTGGGTTTACAAAGTGCTTTACAGACATTAAAAAAAAGGGCACAATAGCAGGAAGCAAACAAAGATACTAAAACAGGAACAACACAATAAAAAATACGTAAAACATCATGTATGATAATATTAATAAACAGCTAAAACAGGATAAAATTAAATATTCTTCAGTCAGAGGCGACATTACATAAGTCATTCATTCATTTTCTATCCCCGCTTTCTCCTCACTAGGGTCACGGGGGTCACATGGAGCCTATCCCAGCTACTTAA
>JAQQZY010000019.1:5120578-5131596 GCA_030068375.1 Ostorhinchus rueppellii | reverse complement strand
ACGGGTCGAGTCAGAAACAGAGGGTCATTTCTGGATGACGACAACTCGATGGGTGAGTGATCAGGTCCAGGATCAGGTCCAGGTCCATGAATGATCAGTCGTCATTATGGAGATTTTCCAGAATAATTCTCAGTGTAATAATGATTATTCTGAATAATTGACTCTGACTGTAAAGGGCAACATGTTGTGCAACTGGGCGGGGCTATTGGTAAGCTCCACCTACTTTTTTTTCAACGATTGATTACAATTTCACCAGTTTCAGTCCAAAAAAAAGTGATTATATTGTACTGACTGTAATGGAGTAAGCACATGGATTTATTTTAGTCATTTTAAAGTCAGTCTTAAAGTTCCACCTAATTTTGTTGCCTTATTTTTTTAACGCAGTGGTAAAGATGATACTTTAATGAGTAAAAATGATTTCATTTCAGTAAGTTCCATTCATGTGTTATGAACTGTCTATACTATAAATACATATTTTTGTCAACATTCAAAGGTGTCAATAGTAAAGCACAAATAAATGACAATAAAATAACACATTAAATAGATTTTGTTAAATCATTCAAATGTACTTAGATTATTTAACTGAGGTTATTTTTTGTTCTTTTGGTCTCGACCAGTGAATTCCTCTGTTGTCGGACCAAAGACGTCTAATCTAATTAAACCTCTTGTGTGTCCAGGGGCCTCATGTACAAAGGGTATGTACGCCCAAAAACCGTGTGTACGCCCGTATACACGTTCACGTCCAGATGTACAAAGACTGAACTGACCGTGGAAATGTGCGCTGCTTCACGCCAACTCCACAGCTGGTGTTCCGGGATCCCCCGAGTACCCCCGTAATTCGCACCCTGACAGCGGTGACTCTGCTCAAACAGGATCAGTTCGTCCTCTTCCGCCTTGATCTTTCGGCCTCCGCTTCGCGTCCACCTCGACGTCATCATAGGATCACGTGGAGAGAGGAATCCCAGAGGGAATCCCACCTGCAGACCCCGTTTATACTAATTTGCATATTTAAATGTGGGCGTGGAGAGGGAGGAGTTTGGTACTCCACCATATGCGCTCAATTTGACGCTGATTGGGATGTACACAGGAAGTGTGCTTGGATTCGGGTGTACGCACAGTTTGGTTCATCTGGATTTTTTTTTTTTGTGCGTACGAACATATCTGGATTTCGGCGTCCGCCTGGGTTCAGTATGAAATCCACGCAAGTCTTTGTACATGAGGCCCCAGGTCTTTCCTCACCCCCTCCTCTAAACCACAGGTGTCAAACATGCGGCCCGGGGGCCAAATCTGGCCCGCCAAAGGGTCCAGTTCGGCCCTTGGGATGATTTTGAGAAATGCAAAAATTCCACTTAGATATGAACAATCCTTTTAGTTCAGGTTCCACATTCAGACCGATTCAATCTCAAGTAGGCAGGACCAGTAAAATACGAACATAATAACATATAAATAATGACAACTCCAAACTTTTCTCTTTGTAAATGTAAACATTTTCATGTATTTACACTAAAACAACGGATAATTTTGCAAAAAATGTGAATAATCTGAACAAATATGAACAATCTGAAATGAGAGAAGAGAAGTAGGTACAATCTTATCAACACTCTACCTGTTATTAAATATTAAATGTTTTTTGTTTGTAGATCCACTGTGTCTGTAAGTTATAGTGTACATGTGTAAATGATAAACTGAGACAGAATATTGTTAAAATTATTTTTTCAGTTTGTTCATGTCATTCACATTGTTTGAAAGGATAGTTTGTAGATGTAAACATTTTCAGTATGTAAATTAACTTTTTTCGCTCTAAAACACAGAGGTTGGAGTTGACATTAGTTGTATATTATTTATTTATATATTATTATGTTTTTATTTTACCGACTACAAGAACCAAACAAGTAAGATGTGTTATTTCACTGGTTCGGCCCTCTTCAGATCAGGCCCCTGAACTAAAATGAGTTTGACACCCCTGCTCTAAACTCCCTGATCTTGTTTTGGTCTCAGACACCGCTTCTCTGAAGCTCGGTCAGGATAAAGACGGCGATGACGACGCCAGCAGCGCCGTGGTCCCGGCGGCGGTGCCCCCCCAGATGCCTCTGCGTCCCGTCTATGAGGGGCCCCTGCCCACGCCTCCTCAGAAGGCCTTTCAGCCCGGCTCCACACCTGCACACCTCACACACAGATTCATGGTGAGACACCCAGAGGATGATGGGAAAAAGCCCTTACTTTGACGCTGACGCAGTGTTTACACCTGGTATTTTAACACGTTCTGACAAATCACATGATGTGGAAGCAGCATCGTTCTCTTTTAATGAGCCCCGTTTTAACGTCTGTGATTTTCAGTCTCAAAATCCCACAGACATCGAAGCAGAAAGGCTGTGTTTATGTCAAGGCCTTCTATGTGAACAGATAAGAGAAAAAGGCCAAGACACTTTTATACTGGATAGTAAGAACTGGTAAAGACGGAAAAGAACAAAATATCCTGCACTGCGTAGGTCCTGGAGCACCTGGATTTGGGCCCACTAGGACCTAAACTGCACTTGATTTCACAGCTGCAGAGCCTTTCACTGACTCGGACACAAACACTTAGTTCTGCCGCTCTGGACTAGGTTTAGGTTGGGGCCGTAGACAGTGGTGTTCTGTTTTAAGCTGAATTTTAGACCTATATTTTACTTTATCTATTAATTATTGTTTTACTGGCCTTGGTTTTAGTAGATTTTCACATATTCATTATTTGTTGTGACGCTAATACGGGTCCTCAGTATCTAGTTTCGTTCTTTCTCTGATTGAATGACATTAAACTTCCTTGAATCTTTGAAAAAAAAAAAAAAAGAGGCAAAATTAATTTAATTTTTTTTTTTTAACAAAATAGGCAAGAAAATTGACAGAAATTCACATAAAGTAGCATAATGAACGTAAAGGAAGGATGGATGACAAATGAATAATAAAAATGACAAAAGTACACCAAAAAAAAGAGTAAAAAAACTGAACAGAATAAGGAACAAAATGGACAAATGTAAGTATCGAAATGAGTAAAAACCAAAAAGCAGCGAAGTCTATGAACAACATGAGACCAGCGTTAAAAACTGAATCAATAAAGGCAAGAAAAATGACACGAAACAAAAATAAGTAGCACAAAGAAAATAATTAATTCAATGAAAAAATGTTGGATGGCTGGATAATTAATAAAATGGATAAACATAAGCAAAAGGAGTAAAGACTGAAATTAAGCTGCAAAATCAATTAAATAGAAAAAATGTTGAGAAAATTATTAATAAAAAAAAAAAAACTGCACTGAATTTAAAAAATCCAAATAAGAAAATAAATTAAGTTTGTCAAACATAAAAAGGTGTGTGTGTGTGTGTGTGTGTGTGTGTGTGTGTGTGTGTGTGTGTGTGTGTGTTTGACTGCCTTTTATTCAAAAGCCTGTGTTGATGATGAAAGTGTTGCAGAAGTTTCCATGTCAGACTTTTACAGTTGGAGTACAGGCTGACATTTACAGACCATAATATAATCGCCTTGAGACAACCAACAGTCAAACTAGTGGACAAACAAAGACCAAAACAGATCAGACAATTCTGAGACTAATCAGTGATAAGAACGTGACTTTATCAGTGTAAGGCACGTTTCTATAAAATGTCAAAGTAAAAGTGAAACGAGGCCAAAAACTGAAAAGTAAACTGAAAAGGACACGTTTCCATGAAATATGGTCAAAGACTGACCTGATGTAAAACATGTCAAATGTTCCACATTCAACCCAAAAGGATCTGAATCTGTTATTAAAACATCAGAAGTGCAAATGTTCCGGTTGTTTGAGTGTCATTTTAACAACAGTGACCTCAGTTTAATCTTTACATATGTGCTGCACGATTAAACCATTTTCAATCAAAATCGGATTTTTTGACATCAGCACACGCACAGACACAACATCAGCTGGATCCATGACAACACAATGTACAATACATGTGAGGGGCGGGGCTTGTGCTTTTCTTTCACTGCTCTGATCCACAGGAAAATGAAAAGTAACTGATCGTAGATGAGTTCGACTCCTTCGGTTGTTCGTGGCTTCAGTGTCAATTTTGCATTTTACAAACTGATCCACGGGTTGGATTGGACCCTTTGGTGGGTCGGTTCGGCCCATGGACCACATGTTTGACGCCCCTGTTGTATCGTGTCCCTCAGATGTGGAACTCCGTTGGAGTCATCCGAGGTTACAACGACGAGCAGGACAACGCCATCGATGTGGAGTTCCACGACACGGCCGTGCACCACGCCATGCACCTCACCAACACACTGGGCCACACCATGGCCGACCTGTCCCAGGAGGCCGTGCTCCTGGCCTGTCCCAGCACCGAGGAGCTCGCCAGGTACCGTCCAGCCCCTGGACCTGCTTCTGCTCCGTCTGGACTTTAAGTCTGATCCATTAAGGTGTTTCAGACACTCGGAGCGGTTCAGGTTTCCTCAGACAGCTGCAGTTTTTAACGGTCTCTTCATATTTTTACTGTAGATTCATAGGTTTAAGCTCAAAGGTTTAAATAATGAATCTGTCTTATCCTCCTTTTATCCACATGAGCAGATTATTCACACTTTGTACTTCGTATTATAAAAGGTCATGTTATTTTTCCCAATTTGTTTTAGGTCAAAATTCTAAAGTAGTTTATTGTTGCAGGATTTAAAAAATTTTTTAAATACATTTATTTGATACAGATTTACATAATATAACTTGTATCTGTTACAAATGAGCTGTAATAACTGATGCTTCACATAAACAGATTAAAGCTGCTGTTCATTTTTGCAAAAACAATAACTACTCCGTTTGTAGGATATTAAAAAGAAATTATGTTTTTGCAAAAAATGTAGTTTGTTTACTTTACAAACATTTAAAGGGTTAAAATATGACGGTTATTGAGTTTGTTGTTTTTGTTTATGGCTGAAGTTGATGAAATTCAAAACGATGAACAAAAGTTAAACAGAAACGTTTTGACGTGACTGGATCACTGCACAGGTGACAGGTCTGATACCAGAGGGTTCATGTTCACACAGTGGGTGGAAGTGTGTGCCAATCCATTTTCTTCAGTTTTTCTAATAAACTGCCTGTGGCTGTTGTCGTCCTCTGCTCAGTAAGCTGCAGTGCCTCCACTTCTCCTCGTGGGACACAAATAAGGACTGGATGGTGGACCTGCCGACGGGGGAGGATGTGCGTGCGCTGTGTCTGGGGCGGGGCTGGGCGGCGGTCGCCACCAGTTCGCTGATGGTCCGTCTGTTCTCTGTGGGCGGAGCCCAGAGGGAGGTGTTCAGCCTCCCTGGACCTGTGGTCTGCATGTCAGGACACGGGGAGCAACTGCTCATCATCTACCACCGAGGTGAGAAACTGGACTGAACCAGACCAGTGTGGACCAGTGTGGACCAGTGTGGACCAGTGTGGACCAGTGTGGACCAGTGTGGACCAGGACACTGGTCCAGACCCACAGGTCAAGGAGGTTGGACTGGGGTCTGATTTCAGTGACTAGAACGTGTCCCTCTGTACTTTCTGTCTGAAGCTCTGGAGCTTTGTCCGTTTTTCTTCTGCACAAATAATTGACTTGTTTATTGAGTAAAAACTTTTCTGCAATTATTTGATTTTCTAAATAATCTTCATGAACAAACCATCCAGTTTGTGAACCATGACATCACTTCCTGTTTGTGGTCCAGTTCTGGTCTTTCCTCTGTTCAGTCCTGTTTACATGTGATTCATCAGAACCAGAACACGTCATCAGTCTGAGGGGAAATGGTTGTGAAGAATAAGAAGCAGGAAAGGGATTATCAATACAACAAAAACAATTCTAGACAAATTAAGCTCTATATAAACACGTGTAGCTCTTAATATGTTTGTTTATATTTGTAATGAGTTCAACCCAGAAATACTCCTGCGCTGCTTTTTGCATGTGTTCCTTGTCCAGTGGTGTCCCTGGTTCTTCCAGGTTCTGCTGTTCATGGGTTTTTCGTTTCCAAACCTCAGACCTGATGTGAATCCGGCCTGTGTTCGGTCTTTTCAGCTGCAGGTTTCGATGGGGACCAGGCTCTTGGGGTTCAGCTGCTGCAGTTTGGTAGAAGGAAGCGTCAGGTGATCCACGGGGAACCCCTCCCCCTGAGTCCAAAGGCCCATCTGTCCTGGGTGGGCTTCTCTGCAGAAGGTCAGTGTTAACCCTTCATCCTCCTCCTCCTCATGTCTCTGTGATGTGGACCGTTAACCTACAGGCGCTCTGACGTCTCCGTCCTCAGGGACTCCGTGCTCCGTGGACTCGGAGGGGGCGGTTCGGATGCTCAATCGCTCTTTGGGGAACACGTGGACGCCGGTCTGCAACACCAGAGAGACCTGCAAGAGCAAGTCAGACCACTACTGGGTGGTAGGGGTCCATGAGAACCCCCAGCAGCTCAGGTCAGGACCCCCACCCCTTCCCCAGTGCTGATCCTCACCTGTGGGTCCTGGTTCTCCAGGTTCATGTTCTCTTGTGTTCACCTCCTGACAGGTGTATTCCATGTAAAGGGTCCAGGTACCCCCCCACCCTCCCCAGACCTGCTGTGGCCGTCCTGCCCTTTAAAATACCGCTGTGTCAGACGACCACGGAGAAGGGACTGATGGAGGTAAACGCACCCAGAGAACGTACGAAAATATGTGAGGAAACGGTGGCTTCAGTTTGAACGTCACTGATTGGACTGAAATGATTCAGATCCAAGTCAGTGAAGTGTTTGGTTTATGATCAGAACATGTCCATGTCCCACCGTAGTAACACAGAAAAGGTAGAGAGAGAGAATAAAGACATGAATAAAAACAGAAAGAACCTGGACATTCAACCAGAAGCAGGTACAACATTAAACTGTCGTGTAAAAGTGGATGTTTTTTGTTTTAACCAGTGAATAAACGTCAGTGAAGTTCAGTGGAAATGATGTTTATGTCCAGGGTTGAACCTCAGACAGAGCTGAGTTTACAGAGGAATGGGATGTGGCAGATTCACGGTCCAGGATGGATGAGGTTTCTTCAGTGTCCACCACGGTCTCAGAACCAGCCTCTGGATCCTTGAGTCTGGCAGTGGATCTGTGCATTAGTGAAGCGATAACGGCTCAGACTCTGAACTGTGTCCTCATTCACACCGATTTGTCCATCCGTCTGTCCAGGAGCAGTTCTGGCGGTCCGTCCTCTTCCATAACCACTACAGCTTCCTGTCGTCCAGTGGTTACGAGATCAACGAGGACGCTCAGAACCAGTCGCACAAAGAGCAGCAGGAGCTTCTCATGAAGATGTTCGCGGTGAGTCTGTGGAGTTGGTGTTGAAGTGATTCAGCAGGTTTTAATAAACACTGGGTTTGGAATCATGATCTGTTATCTGACTTTATTTCATTTTTATTTTTTTGGACTTATTCTTTTAAATGTTCTCGCAAAACCTTAACATTAAACTTAAATAAAGCTTGTAAAACACTTTTTTTTTTTTTTTTTTTTAGTTGTGTTGTAAACTGGAGAGGGAGTTCCGTTGTGTGGAGCTGGCGGAGCTGATGACCCAGAATGTGGTGACTCTGGCGATCCGGTACGCGTCGCGGTCCCGGAGGATGGCCCTCGCCCAACGCCTCAGTGAGATCGCTCTGGAGAAAGCCAGCGAGAGTCAAGAGGACGAAGAGGAGGAGGAAGAGGAGGCGGAGCCCAGCAGCTTCAGACGGAATTCTGGGTAACGCATCAGAACAAACACAGGGGTCAGATCGGAAAACTTAAACTCATGGAAGTTCAGTACCGTCATAATTATCGTCCTTAATACTTAGATCGTGTCCATTTAATGCAGTTTGGGGTGAATGTGGTGTTTAACCCTTTCATGCCCAGTGTTCATCTATTCTACAGCGGTTCTGTTCTATATTCATGGGTTTGGTTGTTTTAGTTCCATATCAGCAACTCAGTGGACATTACTGCATCTTCCATACACTGCCACCTACTGGCCACTCATGGGAAGTGTTGTTTTTTGTTTGTTTTTTTTTAACTCATAACCAAGATGGCCGACAGGAAGTGAGAAATGTTGAACATCCCTGGAATATCTTGGAAATCCTTGTGTATCAGGACCCCTCTGAAGGTAGAAAAATATCCAGCACCAAGAACATCTAAGGATTAATATTATTGGTGAAAATTTCACAGATTTATTTTATATTGGATGAAATTTACAATTATTCCCATGTCGACTAAATTGGACTTCATCCATCACTGGTTGTATTTACATTGTCATTAATACCAACACTGTAGCTTCACTGTTGATAGACCTGATCTGCACTAACAGGCTTTAGTGGAAATCAGTTGATTATTGTTATTACAGTGGAATGAACAGTATTTTTAAGAAGCAAAACAGCTTTTTTCATATTATCTCCATAAAGTGAGTAGTATTAGAATCTGTGAAAATGTGAGAAAACATCAGTTTAGCAGCTTTAAACATGTTATGTCATAGTTTTAACACAGTTCATCATTTTCTGATGTTGATTTGGTTAAATATATATTTATTTGCTTCAGAATTTAATCACGTTTTTTGTAACTCCATGAAAAATAGGATCATAAAAAATGTCGCCTGAAGAGGAAATAAAAACAGGAAAAAACGTTGACTCGGACTATAATTTATGCACGAAAGGGTTAATATTGTTCAGTGAGTCCTTGAACATTTTTCAGGGATGCTGCTCATTTGGATGAAGTGTTGTGTCACATGACCTCTGACGACATTTACACTCAAACAGAAGATGAAGATGAGTGGATTGAATTCCAGTCAGAGTCCGTTAACGACCACTGAAATTATCTGATGATCTGTGACGCAGAACATGCATCCCATAATACATTTTATTGGTGCAGGTTCAGTCGGAATGAGGTCACAGGACGTCACCACAGCAACAGACCTGAAGAGGAGGAGGAGGAGGAGGAGGAGCCTCAGGGAGAAGAGGAGGAAGAGGAGGGACAGGAGACAGAAACCAGGAAACGTGAGTTTGGTTTTTCATTTGATCTGATGGTTTTGAACAGGATCTGGTCTGTTCAGACACCAAGACTGTTGGAAAAGTTCCACTTTCTGTCTTTGCTTTTCTTTTTGGGGGGGGGGTATTGTTTTTGGTTTGGTTTGTTAATACTTTAGCAGCAGAAGTGTAGGTTTATAGGTTGAATTCATATCAAATGAGGTTCATGGTGACCCAGAATAGATGTTTACATTTTTGGAAAAGTAGGTGAAACTTCTACTGTTTAATGAATTTCTAAATATATAATTAAAGGCGTCTGTGTTGCTGATGCAGGTCTGAATCCTTTCGCCAAAGACTCCAGTTCACCTGAGAGGCCATCGGTCAAACCGGGTGAGTCCAACCTCCTCCTCAGATGAACATCAGCGTCCACAGATGAAGTGGCTTTAGTCCAGGCTGTCCTTCAGCAGTGGCTCCCACCAGTAAAAGAACATAATGACAACTTTAGTGTGAAAAAAGGACAAATACATAAAGAAAATGTTCTACAAACTGTCCTTTAAAAACAGAATAACAGGAACAACCTGAAATTTCCTGTGAAAAATAAGTGCAATTTGACTAATATTCTGTCTTAGTTTATCATTTACATGTTTATTAGAACGTACAGATACAGTGGATCTACAAATACATCAAACACTTAATAAGAGAATTATTATTTTAATTATTTTCATCAACACAAAAAAGAAAAATTATGTTGTCATTTCTAGATTATCATCACACCTATGAACATGTCCTTCATTGTTAATATCTTTGGTGTCATTCATCTTATGGACCAGTTTGGACCCTATGACGGGCCGGTTTTGGCCCATGAGCCGTATGTTTGACACCCCTGTTAGAGGAGCTGCTTTTATCTGACTGTTGAATTTGTGTTGCAGGTGTTAAAGTCGGACGCTCCAACCCTTTCAAGGTAAGAACGTAGAAACTCCTCCCACGGCAGCGTTGGAACGGTGTCATTTAAACCCCCCCAGGTTCTAAGTCCAGGTGGGATGTTTTCAGGTTCCTGGTTCTGGTAAACCGTCCCCTGGTCCAACCCGGGTCACCAACATCCTGGACAACATGTCGTCCAGCAGGAAACTGAGTCAGCTAAGTGGACCAGCAGGGAAAGGAAGCAAAGACCCCATCCTCAAACCGCTGGCCCCCAGACCCAAAACCAAGGTACTGTACCCCCCAGACCCAAAACCAAGGTATTATACCCCCAGACCCTAAAACCAATGTACTGTACCCCCTCAGACCCAAAACCAAGGTACTGTACCCCCCCTGACCTAAAAGCACAGTACTGTACCCCCAAACCCCCCCTGTGTGTCCTGGGTCACATGGGGGTGTTGATCATGTCCATGTGGTCTCTCCAGACTCAGTCCACTCTGCTCCAGATGACCGGCTCTAAATCAGCTGATCGGAAGCTCAACGCTGAGCTCAACACCAAGATGCCGTCACAGACCGATCCTCCGCCACCGGCCACGCCCACAGAGAACGCTGAAAATACAAGGTGATACGACACTTTTATCTCCCGTGTATCAATCAAACCAATCCAAGTTTATCCATAATTAATCAAATCATCAGAAAAGTTAACTCATACTTTAGATTTAGAAAAGTACGACTGTTAAACTAAACCTGCTGGTACGAGAACAATTACCCATAACTAGTACAACTACTCATAACTAGTATAGCTTATAAATGTGTTTCCTTCCAATGGTCCATGTTCTGATGGTTTATAACATGTAAGTGGTTCCAGATATCAGTATATTTACTATTGAGTAAATGATACAAAGGTAAATGCAGTCGTCACAGATAAAACATGAGTGTGTTTGTGTTCAGGCCGAAGACGGGCTTCCAGCTGTGGTTGGAGGAAAACAGGAAGAGCATCACAGCCGACTGTCCAGACCTGGAGGAAACCGAGGTCATCAAAGAGGCCATGGGTCGGTTCAGGACGCTGACGGCGGAGGAGAGGATGGTAGGAGCACAGGGGTCAGAGGTCATAGAGGGAGGCCCAGGGTGGAACACTCTGGGGTTTTATTTATATATATA
>JAQQZY010000019.1:4971322-4984814 GCA_030068375.1 Ostorhinchus rueppellii | reverse complement strand
ACAGAAAGTTCACACAAAGAAAAGAAGAGACATTAGTGCACGGCTTTGACACAGGAATAGGACACACTCTGGGATCGTGATAACCATATTTTTGTGATATATTGTGCAGTATTAGTTTAAACATGACGTCTGATCCATAACCATCAACATGTCTTTGGACAAATGCCCCAAACCAGAGGCTGATGTTTCACCTAAACAGGAAGCCTTCCTCTTGGCAGCTGGGATGTAAATTCCACTCTCTGGTGTCAATCACTTGGATCTGAAGGAGTAAAATGTTGTTATTTTACTGTGAAATGTCTTATTTCTTGATAAGTGGATTTTCCATGAACCTGTGGTTTGCAGGAATGCTCAGCGGTGACACTTCCCTGGTTGTTGAGTTGTCGTCTCCACGTTTGCTTCACCATCGTCTTCTTTCTTTTCCGTCTGTGATCTCACCTCCTTCTTTTTCTTTCCTCCACTGTCTGATCAGCTGCTTTCCTTCCTCTCATCTCTCTCTTTCTGATTTCTCTCTCCTCTCATCTCTGAATGATTTGTCATTGTCACTTATGGTGAGTAATTACCCGGAGGCTCATTCTGTCTGATTATGGAACTCATTTTAATCACGGTGATGGTGCCTCAGTGACAGTCAGGAGAGGTCGCCGTCCGTTGATGGTCTCTGTCCTGGGGTGAGTTTTGTCGGCGGCGATCGGCTTTAAGTCGCTCCACGCTGCATTACGGCAGAATGGCGCCGCCTCATGCTTTATTTAAAGACGACGGCCAGCGAGGCTCAGCACGAAGATGAAAGAGGAGCGCCAATCAGCAGACAGCTGGTTGCCTGGAGACCCAAGAAATTTTAAAGAACAGATGGAAGAGTCAACCTCGGCTAGATGCAGAAGGAGGGATTGCAGCTCCTTTTTCCCCTTTTTATCCCACCGACCGATAGACTATGACTTATCGTGAAGATGCTGTGTCCGTCGCCATCTTCGTTTTCGCCTTCGTTTTTGTTAGCAATTTCTTCAAACATCTTTTGTGATGAAATTACAGGTCAGATTCATTTCAAATGTTGTATGTATCTTCCTTGGGGCAATGTCTACAAAATTTGTTCACAGTTTTGAGCAATTTAGATTTTAATTAAGTTTTGAAGTTTTATAAATGTACCTTTACTTGTAATGGTTCATATTTTGATGGTTTATAACATGGAAATGGTTAGAGAGCGCTGATGGGACGTCATATATGGACTTTCATGTACATTCATGACCTTTGACCTTGAAGGGTCAAACTCAATGTCTAGCTTTCAACAACCGTCTCTGAAATTACTGGTCGGATTTATTAAAAAAAAAAACCATTTATGTCACCTCCTTGAGACGTCTACAAAGTTTTTTCACAGTTTACAAAATATTTAGTTGTCCTTTTTTTTTTTACCAATTTTTTTTTTTTTTTTTACCAATTTTTTAAATGTAACAAATATGCCTTTCCTTCTACTGCTCCACATTTTGATGGTTTATAACATATAAATGGTTCCAGATCTCAGTCTAGTTTCTATTGGTCACTGATAGAAGTCATGTATGGACTGTGATTGGATGAGTTCAGTTCTCCTCCAGTGAAAGTCCCGCCCACTTCTATAGTTAGATTGATGTGCTTCCAGACCACAGGACTGGAACATAGAATAGAACCAACCTCACACATTCAACTGGGATTGATTCTTGATGGAACATGCTGGTGAGATACAGGGACACTGGTCCTATTTTTAAAGTTGAAGTCATTAGCAGCTGCTGTTTCCTCACAGATACTGTAGATCTCTGCATGGCCCGGGGAGGATTCTTTTATCCGACACAGCTTAGCAGCTTTTTCTCCCCACTCCCAGTAAGAGCAGAGAGCCTCCCACAGCACACCAGATAAAAGGGAAGAACCTCCTCACTGAGCTCCTCTCTTATGTATTTTTCATTTTACAGCATCGAAGCTACAATAGACTCATTTTTACCACGGACAGTAGATCCTAAAAACAGAGGGAAACAGGAAATATAAGAGAAGAGTGTCGTAGAAAATATGGTCTTAAATCATCCTGTGTGACAAATTAAAGGGAAATTGATTAAACGGAGTGGAGAAACATAATGAATGCAGGTTGACTGATGAGCAGGAGCATCTGAAGCTGCTCCGTTCTCAGGCCCAGCAGAGTCTGACACTGGATGAAGATGGAAAGAGGAAAACATCTGAGTGACTCTATAATCAGGTTTATAGTACGACCAGGCCCTGTTCAGCCCTGGTGTTAACATCCAGAATAATAGCAACTCTAAATATTCAGTTGCAGCTATACTGTGCATATTAGAATGTAACATAATTACTTTTTTATGGTTATTTATTATTATTAATACTTTATTATTTATTCCCACTGGTACTTTCTAATGTGCAATTACCTGTTTTCATTACTATTTTATATTTATAGTTATTGTTATTACTATTTTCTCTCTTTTTTTGTCTTAGCTAATATTTCTTACTCGTATATTCGGTGTTGTGCTGCTACTGGAACATTCACCTCCTGACGGCTGTGCCCAAGGGTTCAATAAAGTTCTATTTAATCTAATCTAAAATATTTGTTTCCATCGTTTTCTGGGCACATAATTCAATTCAGTTCAATTCAAAGCGTTTATTGTCATAGGCACAGTGAGGAAACGTGCACCTGGGAATGTCTTGCTTTGCTCTTTCCAATAAAGGCCAAATATATAAGAACATGTATAAATAGATACCAAAAAATAGAATAAAATATTGCAAAAAGATCGTTATCCATTGAAAAATGGTCTTGTCTTTATTCTCTTTAGAACTGTGTTTAAAAACACAGTGACCTTGGGGTCACCTGAAATTTCTAGTAATTTATATTTAAAAAAAATGTACAAATAAAACATATATGGTGAATTTCAGTAAAAAAAAAAAAAACAACGGATAAATTGGGGTGTTCTAAAACTTTTGAGCAGTAGTGTACATTATATAGACTAAATGTCAAAAATTATCGTTTGTGTGTAACGTAGTACAGCAAACTATTACATGAACAAATCTAATTAATTTTAGCAAAAAAAAAAAAGTCTCCATTTTGAATGTCTGAGGATAAAATGAGGTCAGGAGTAAAGAAAGGTTGGAACCACTGAATTATAAAGCAAGGCAAGTTTATTTATATAACACACTACAGCAACAATGCAATTCAAGGAGCTTCACACAGGACATGAAATACGACGACAGGGGAAGAGAAACACAATTAAAACATTATAAAAGAACCATGCAAAAGGTGATTAAAAACAGCAAGTAAGAAAACATAAAGTCCCAAAATATAAAAACACACACATTAAACTAAGAGTTGCAGTGCAAAGTTTGGAAAGAGAATCTAAAATGTAAAAAGTCTAAATCCTTTTAGTCAAAGGCAGCAGTGAACAGCTGAGTCTTTAACCTGGACTTGAAAGAACTCCGACTCTCAGAACACAGAGCAGACCTGCACCTGAACACCCGAGTGCTCTGGACGGGTCAGTCTGGACTAGAAGGGATGGAGTTTGAGCCTGAACCATTCAGTGCTTTATATGAAGCAAGAGAATTTGAAAGTCTGTTCTGTGAGAGACAGGGAGCCAGTGGCGAGACCCCCGAACTGGACTGATGTGGTCCACTGTATGGGTCTGACTGAGGACTGGAGCAGCTGCAGTCGTCTGATGGACTTTTCATAACTTGACTAGACTTTTATAAACTGATGCTTGTTTCATAAATGAGAAGCTCCTCACTGCATCAGTTAAAGCAGGGGTGTCAAACTCATTTTAGTTCAGGGACAAAATTCAGCTAAATTTGATCTGCAGTGGGCTGAACCAGTAAAATAATAACATAATATATAAATAATGTCAACTTGAACCTTTTCTCTATGTCTTAGAGTGAAAAAAGTAAATTTACATTATGAAAATGTTTACATCTATAAATGATCTTTTCAAACAATGAGAATAACAAGAACAAACTGAAAAATATTATGTCTCAGTTTATCATTTACACATATACATTATCACTTACAGATCACAGTGGATCTACAAACACAAAAAACATTTAATAATAGGAAGAATAGGAAGTTAAAATTGTACTTAATTCACTTAATACATTTCAGATTGTTCATATTTGTTCAGGTTATTCACATTTTTTGCTAAATTATTATACTTTGTTTTAGTGTAAATACATGAAACTTTTAACATTTATAAAGACAAAAAATTGGAGTTGTCATTATTTATATGTTATTCTGTTAGTATTTTACTGGTCCTGCCCACTGGAGATTGAATTGGTCTGAATGTAGAATGTGAACTAAAACTATTGTAAGATTGTTAAAATCTTAGTGTAATTCTTGCATTTCACAAATTCATCCCAAGGGCCAAACTGGACCCTTTAGTGCGCCAGATTTGGCCCCTGGACCTTGTGTTTGACACCTGTAAGTTAAAGGGTTAAAGAACTGAAACATTCATCACTGCAATAATTTCATAATGGAAGGTTTGGAACTATTAGCTTTAGATGTAAGTTTATGAAGAAATATACAGTAGAAACACAGTAGAACCTGTTAAAGATTCAATGACACAGCGGTTTATGAGCGGTTAACACTCCTACTGCACTATAACTATATTAAAGTGGATACTGTGGCTTTATGGATGTAGTTTTTTTCCTTACATTTTAAAAAAAAAATCATATCTTTTATTTAAAATTTACTAGAGGCAACATCTACCAGCAGAACAGTTCATTGCATTTGTTAACGTGTTAAAGCGTCATGGAGAGAACCAATAAAACCACAACAGTGGTCGTGCAGAAGTGTTTCAGATGAAGACCAAACCATTCCTCGCTGCAAACTCAGCCTGAAGGTGGTGTCGGTCAAAGACAGCAGCACAAACAACTTACTTCAGAGTGCATTGCATTGTGGGCCGCACATGAAAACATGCCGACTAAAACGCCCCCACCAACCCAAATAGAAATTGAAAATCAAGTATTTAGAGAAAAAATCTGGATTAGATTTTTGGCTAAAATCCTGCAGCCTTACTGTGAATATTAAACAGTGACTATATATTGGATGCTTTTTTTTTCCACTTGTGGAGGTCCGAGGTGGAACAACCCCACCCTCATAGACTTTCTGATGCCTTTTCTTCAGTCGCCTCTGTTTAGCAGTGATTTCATTGGGCTGCTGGGCTGCTTTCCCCTCACCACTGTCCTTCTGTTTGTTCTCTGATGTAGGAGATCAGTCAGATCTGGGTTATAATTCGCTGTCCAAAGAAGAGGTTCGAAGAGGAGATCCCGGCGCTCAGGACAAGGATGACAAGAAGGAGAGCGACTGCAGCTCCTGTCAGTACTCCCATCTGCTTTTCACCTGATATTTCCTCTGCATTTATAAGTGATAACGTTGGCAGTCTTTAGTCTGGTGGGAGTTCCCCTTCCTCTGCCTTCGTCTCCATCTCCTTCATTCTCTGTTTCTACATGTTCATCAAAGTGTTCCATTCATTCATAGTGAACTGTACGTGTTAAAGAGGCGGTACTCTTTACTCAGATCCTCTTTGTGTATCTGTGGTCAGTGTCAGAGACGGAGAGCGCCAAGGGGAGTAAAGACCACCTGCCTCAGCTGGACGCCGAAGCCCCCTCCTCCTTCAGACCCAGAGGCATCGTACGCAGCAGCTACCCCTACGACGATTCAGCCGCCAAGCCCAAGAGCTCAGCCAGCACAGGTGAGGACGAGCACCTCACCGACAGGCAACAGTTAGGGCTACCCTGATCAGAAGGACAGTTAGTGGAGGATGTGATGGTCTTTAAAAGCCTTAAAGGTCAGGGTTCGTACAGGGGCTTGAAGTCCTTGAGAATGCTTGAACTTCAGTGTTGTAGTTTCTTTTTTTTTTTACCTTCTCTTTATTGGTTTTTATTGTTTTTTAACATATAAAAAAAACATAGTTCCGTCATATGATACAAAAGTCCAACATACAGACAAATAAGTGGAACCCACCCCCCTCCCCTGGCACACATCCCCCCTAAATCACAGGAAAGATTAAAAAAATAATAATAATAAACAAATGAATATATAATATATATGTTCGAGGATCCAGCTCTAATGTTGTATTTTCAAGGTCTGGAGAAACCCTTAAATTTTAGCTTAAGTGATTATAACCAAAGTTACCACAGAGAGGTGATACATTTTGAAAAATAAAACTGTACATCAAAAAAAAAAAAACTTTAGCAGGTGTGACTCCAGGTACATTTGTAGAAGCCGTCCTCTTTTCAAATTCACCTTTTTTTTAAAGTTTACCTCCAAAATGTGTTGAACTTTAATCAAACCCACTCTTCCCTCTACCTGTGAAATGTTCCCTGTGACATTTACTGCAACACAAACCCAAAGCATCACCGAGCTACAGTTAGAATCACATCCTTTTCATGAAACTCTGTGTCCTTTTATCTCCAAACATACGTTTGGTCATTCTGGCCAAACATAAGTGGACTGTACTTGTTACCAAAGTGCATCAGCTTATTTAAGTGTTCCTTTGTAAACTGCTGAGGATGTAGGACAGGTTTTCCTCTGATGGCTGATCCACTTCAGCAGGGGTGTCCAAACTTGTACATCTTTACAGACACTGGGCCTGAACCGGTCTTTGGTTTCTCTCTCAGGTCATGTCGCCGGCCTCCTCTTCACCTCGTCCCTGGATGACATCGGGGAAGTCCAGACCAACAGTTTACTGCGCAGACATAAGAGCGCGTTAGAGGAGGTGGTGGGCAGCGCCAACAGCAGCTCCACCCTCGAATGGCAGGGGGTCAGAGGTCGGCGTTTGAGTGGTGACACTGTTGGCAGCAGTGGCAGCGGAACCACCGTCCTGGGTCTGGGTCTGAACCAGGCTGAGACCGACCCAGATAAGATTGCAGGACACATGGGCGCCGACGCCAAAATTCTGTCCAGTGCCAATTTACGGAAAAGTAAGAGGCCTCGTTCTCTGAGGTTAGATGAAGTCGGAGCGAGCAGAGGTCATGTCCACGGAGAGGAAGACGAGGAGCCTGAGGGACAGGAATGGAGTGACGAAGACAGGGGCAACACGGAGGCCATCTTTGACCTGGAGGACATTGACCTGGACCAACCGGTCCCTCCGGTCCGGTCAAAGAAAACCATCAAACCTCAGAAGAAACCAGTGGAACGCAGCGCCAGCTACAGCGGCATCGGCATCATGACCCCCAGAGGTGCAGTGAAGCGAACAGGGATCGAGACCGGATATGACCCGCTGTCCCTGCTGGCGGCTGAGTCGGACCAGCACCAGGAGGACCGGGACCCGGATGGCGAGGACGGCAGGACCCCCAGCGCCCGCAGACACCTGGCCAGAGAGATCGAGCTGTACATGAACCACATGGGCAGTCCACTGAGCAGCCGCACGCCCAGCCTGGACCTGCAGGACCCGGCCAGCCCCCAGCTCCTGACCGCCCCCCGCAGGTCCAGTCTACCCCACAGCTCCCCCCTCAGGACCGGAGGGGTACCGCGCTCCAGTACCTACCACCTGCCATCGCCCTCTCAGCCCATCTCACGGCAGCGACTGTGGTCTTCGCCGCCGCGCCGTAGCTCCAGCACCACACTGAGCCCCAGTCCCCGCCCCAGCCCTCGCCCTAGTCCCCGCCCCAGTCCGTACAGGGACCGGAGTGTGGTCTCCCCTTCACCTTCCTCCTCCTCCTTCAACCTGGACACTCTGATCACACCGACCCTGGATGTGTTCAAAACCAGCATGGTGTCTGCGGGGAAGGGCGTGGCCGAGAAGGCAAGCCGCTGGTACTCCCGCCTCGCTACCTACACCACACCCACAAAGGTACGCACACAGGTTAATCTAGCTGGTTCTATTCATATTCTCATTTTGTGCATAAGAAAATCTGAGTGGAAATGCTGAAGAAGTGGGGAAAAAAAAAGAATACCTGACGTGTTAAAAAGTGAAGGAATGGATAAAAGATAAATGTGAATGCAGTATATTCAATAGAAATAATAATAATAATAATAATAATAATAATAGTGTGTGTGCATGCGCAAAAAGGAGACTGTAACATTATTAACCCTTTATGTTTGTCACAATATTGTAACTTTGGCACCTAAAGAGTTAATATAAGAACAAACAGGGGTGATATGTAGGATGGAAACAGCAACAAGATATCATCATGTATGAAGAAACAAAAGTTAAAAACTGGAAGAATTGAACAGTGTTTTATGATCCAGACCAGTGGTTCATTTCAGACACTCAAACTAAATTGAGCTTCAGTTCATGAACATTGAACTGGAACAGAAGATCATGATGATGAACCATGTTTTAGTTTTTATGTAACATTAAATGATAGAAATGTGCATGAAGTCATAGTATTGCATATTTTTTGAAATTATGTGACTTACCATCATCATAAACATTACACAAACCTCTCCAGGTTACAGTTGAATAATGAAACAAATGAAGCTGATCTAAGACTCACCAGTCTTGGACTTATATTTACTGTATTTAATTACACTGGTAATTGGCCCATTCTGAATAAATGTGTGTCTGTCAGAGAGACAGACAATTTGTACAGGATTTTACAATTTTTTTATTTACTTACTGTAATCCCACTTGGAGCCAGTCATGATACATCTCGTTAATAATTTTTTTTTCTTTTTACTCTTAGTTTCAGTTTTAGTATTAGTTTTAATAAACAGTAATAACCCAGAAGCCGATGTATTTGAGAAGTTGATCTAATGCTACAGTAATTCTGATTATCAGTTGTACATCAGGTTGGGTTAAAGCTGCCAAATCTGATTAAAAATTCTTCTAAACCTGCGATTAGTGTCATAATCATAACATGCACAGTGCATGTAGAGCGTTCTGCTGCTGCCATCTGCTGGTGGTTTTTAGTGTCGCATCAGCATCTCTACATATCTATATGTGCATATACTATATATTTATGTTTAGAGCTATAATGTATGTGTATATTTACAGCTTTAATATTTATGTGTATTTAGAAATTTATATATGTTTAGGGCTATAATATATATATGTGTATATTTAAAGTTTTATATATATGTAGAGCTATAATATATGCGTGTATTCAGTGTTATGTGTTGAGCTTCTTATGTATGACACACATACATATATAGTATTGAGAATTTCCTTCCTGCTTCTTTAATTTCATGGTTTTTAGTTTCTGACTGGTCTTTGTCTTTGTACAGGATGCTCTGGGTGATCGTCTCAGCGTGTCCTCCTTTGACCCTGACTGCTCGTCGCTGCTGGACGAGGACGACTGTGGAGATCCAGACGGCGTACGGGTCTCTGGACAGAGGAACGGCCCCATGGGACCCCATGGACCCCGCAGAAGCCCCAGACGAAGCCCCCTCCGCAGCCCCACCATGAAATCCAGTGTGGGACGACCCACGTCACTACTCCCCGGTAAGAGTTCACAGAATTTAAGACTTAAACACTTAACCAGCCGACTGAAACCAAAACCATCTACTGATCTAAACTGTTTAATACCTGCTGATCCATTAATTCTGTTTATACATGGAAATAATTGGTGTAAAATACACTTCTTCATCTTTTCATGGTCATCAGATAGGACCCATTTGGAGATTCAGAGGTTCCATAGTTACCATGGAAACACTGTCATCTTCGTCAACACTGACTCACCAGTAAAACCAATGGAGTTGGATCAATGACAGTGGATGGACACACTGGGTTTATGTTCAGTTATTGATAGATTTACTGAAAAGTCACTTTTTGCTCAGGATTTTCTGTTTTGATTTAATAACCTTTGAATTTAATCTGATCTTTAATGAACATCTACAAGATCAGTGAATTAAATTACCTGATTTTCGCTGAAAAATTCAGATGATAATAAAGTAAATGGTGATAAATCACCTTGGAAAGGTTAAACGTACAGAAAATTGTATCTAGAACTCACCACAAAAAAACTCTTTAAGGATTAAATCACTCTTAATGTTGTGAAGACAAAATATAAATAATGGATAATTCACCTGAAACACATTAAAACTTAAGCCTGTTTGGAAAATAACAAACAATGTGAGGACTAAATTAAATATATGAGTAATACAAAAGGAAATGGACACAAATAAATGTCAACGTAATGTGATGTAAGTGACAATATCATCAGCATACAGTTGTAGTTTAATTAATTAATGACATATTTCATTGATATATTCACTTTTTTCAGTTTTGTCTGTTCTGATTTAATAACCTTTGAAATTACTCTGAGCTTTAATGAACATCTACATGATCAATGAATTAAATATTGAAAAATACATGATTTTCATTGAAAAATGCAAAATACAAAAGATAATCTTTAACAGTGGGTCCAGTGAACACAGGTTTTATGTATCATGATTTCCTGTGATTCTCCTACAGGGGGCGTTCTCTCTCCACCCTGCTTCCCTCTTCCAGACAAGTCTGACCTCGGCTCTTCACGCTACACAAGCAACACCAGCATCTTCAACAACTATGCCATGGAGGTAACACCACCGAAGAGTCACATCTGAACTATGCATGGATGACTACCAAACCAGGAAGAAAATGTGCAGATGTTTAGAGAAATCTGCAGGAAAAGTCCTTTAAAACAATCAGTTTTTAAATCAATGAGTTTACACTGCACTACAAAACATTTTTAGTTTAATCACATCTTTAGGAATTTGACTGAGACACCTGGGACATGCATCTGCTCATAAAGTACTTCTATAAAAAATAAAAAGGATAAATTAAGTTAAAATAAAATTTCCAAATGCAGCAGCTGCTTATCAGTGAATAAATTCTACTTGTGATATCAATAAATATGATCAGTTTGGTATTTCCAGTAGAACATTTAAGACAAGGAACCTGAGTCTTTTTCTTTCCTTATTTTTTTTTGACAAAATATTAAATCAGGTACCTGCTAGGTTTTCAAAAGTCTTGAATTTACAAATCTGCATTTAATACCTCAAAAAATTCTTTAAAAGGTATTAAATTTGACATGGTAGGTTTTAAGTTCTGTTGCCATAAACTTGTTCACCGTATTGTGTCCAAGAAAGTCACATTAGTTCTACTTGTTCCAACCCGACAATTTATACTCAAATTAGAAACCAATTATTGCTAACTTTGCAGTGAGATGAGAAATGACTGACAGTGTTGGAGTGAATAAATACATTTTCCTAAATTCTTGGAGTTCCAAATTCTGCCAGTATGGCTGTGAAATGGGCATTAAATTCTGTTCTAGATCATCTGAAAAAGGTCTAAAAGTTTTAAATTTACATTTTTTTTTCACCTGATTTAAAGATTGATAATACTAATTTATTTGCTTCTTGAATCAATCAGCACATAAAAGGTACAACCACAGAGGTCCAAAAACGCAGCCTTGAGGAACTCCTCAAAGGACCAGATTTGAGGAGTCAGGTGTTTCCACTCATTACTCATCAGGATGAGGCTCAGACAGAAGATAAACCATGGTCATTGATGCCGTGTGGTGGCTTTACTCTTTATGCGTGTGTTTTGTTGCAGCTGTTGATCTCCAGCTGTTCCCGCTGTAAAACATGTGACTGTCTGGTTTACGATGAGGAGATCATGGCCGGGTGGACGGCAGACGACTCCAACCTGAACACCACCTGCCCCTTCTGTGGAAACCCCTTCCTGCCTTTTCTCAACGTGGAGATCCGGGACATGAGAGGACCGGGCAGGTAAAGGACCCAAACCTGGACCCATCAGAACTACTCTGATCAGCATTTTAGACTGAGACCCAATCCCAATTCACCCCTTGGCCCCTCCCCCTTACCCCTACCCCTTCGTAAACATACACGTGAAGGGGTAGTGTTGTCCCAATTCTCAGTTAGTCAGAGGGGAGGGGCTAAGGCAGAGGGCTGTTTGGTCCTTGAAATGGAGGTTTTCCAGGACCACACTGTGAACGGAGGGGCAGGAGAAATTTCCCATAATTCTGTTTGAATCATTGGTCAGATGGAGGTAAACACAGACCAAACATGTAGCAGTGTTGAAAGAAACACACAAATGTACAGACTTTCTTCATAAATAACTTAATCATTTGATCAACTGTTTAATGCTGTGTCAGTGCCTTATAGATCGCATTTTGGTTTATAGCTGATAGACGTAAACAGATGAACAAAGCCCATGGAAGGTCCCATGGGACACAATCATAAGGGGCGGGGCTTCGACTCTGTATTGAAACAATAGATCTTCATTAAATTCATGTGTCAGTCGTCGTCGTTAAGTGTCTCTGTCGTCCACAGGCTGTTTCTGAAGGGGAGTCCATCTGTGGACGAGGCCATGACCTCCTCGTACTCTACGTCCACAGGTTTGGACACTGGGACGTCCACCCTGTCCACTCCCTGTCCTACAACCGCCGTGTCCCTCCCATCCCCCGTCATCGCTGTCCAGGCGACTCCAGGAGGGGGCAGGTATTGGACAGAATGTCCTTTATGTTTTATAAATAAACCTGATGACGTGTGAGACCAGAGGACGTTTGACTTTGTGTCTTTTCAGGACTCGACCGTCCAGAGCTCAGGGAATTGACATCCCCTCAGAGCGCCGACAGGGGGCGGTGTCACCCGGAGCACCGATGGCTCGGAGCGTCAGCGCCTTCGGTCCGATGGACAACGTGGCCCAGGTCAACAGATGTGTTCCCACGTCCGGCAGCCTCCCCAGCCGCCTCCACGAAACTGCAGTACGTCCAACAACGCACTCAGCATCTGTTATTTTTATTAACGTTTATGAAGGATGAACAGTTCAGGGTCCAACATGAACAGTTTGGTTTGTAACTCCATTTTTATTGCACAGTTCTACATTTTAACAACAGAGAGAAACAATAATACAGCAAAACAGACCGACCAAACATGAGTGAAAAAAACAAACAGAAATGTCTTTTTTGAGGGAGACCTGACTAAGATATGGATGCCACGTATGATTTCTGTTTATATATATATATATATATATATATATATATATATATATATATAATATTCATAGCTGTCATCTGTCCTGTTTCCTCAGTCGAGTTGGTAAGCTATCCACATAAAATCCACTCAGGGGCAGGGCCCAGGGGGGTTTCACCCTCTAGAAGTCAGAGCAAATTTAACATAAATGCTTCAAATCACTTAAAACACTCTTTTTTTTTTTTATCATCACACACTAATAAAATGAATCCAGTTGAACCCCAGTGATGTGGCCACTGTTGGAACCAAAGCAGAGCTGATTTGAATAAGGTTGGACTCAGTTATGACAATGAATTCCAAGTATTTTAAAATGAGAAACAATAGGATACAGAAGTATCGCATTACCAGGTATAATAACTACAATTAGGATTAAAATATGTATTATATGTCATACATATCATTCACTTTATTTAATAAAGTAAACATTATTCAAATTAAACACAAATAAAAGCAGATTTATATACATTATATTTTATGTATAGGGCGACACGGTGGTGCAGTGGTTAGCACTCGTGCCTCACAGCAAGAAGGTCCTGGGTTCGATTCCCGGGTGGGACCTTTCTGTGT
>JAQQZY010000019.1:4809978-4821269 GCA_030068375.1 Ostorhinchus rueppellii | reverse complement strand
CAGAGCAAAGCAGTGGATTTAGTTTAGGGGAGGAGAGAAAAAGTGCGTCCGACCTCGAAGAGGGCTGAGTGAAGAAGGATCAAACACCTGAAACAACATCAAAGAAACAAACAAACAGTGTTTACTTGGTCGTCAGCAATTGTGCTTGGATACTGCAGTGAACCAGTACTTGTAATACTTGAACTACAGTGTACATCTGTGCAGTATCTGTACACATACCAGAGCAAAGACTGGTTCTATTTAGAACTTTTCTGCTCTAAACTGAACCTAACTCTAACTTCAACCTTGAATCTCTCATTTCCAGCTGTGCACAGCGGTGACGGGGTCCATAAACGTCTCACCGTGGTGCGTTTACGGTCCGTGTTAACACCCTGTTCTCACATTGAACGCTTCAAAGCCAACTTTCTGCTTTTCTTCCTCTACTTGAAACCACGTGTAGGGTTTCAACCCTCGGTGGTGACAGACAGCTCCGTAGACCAATCAGAGGTCAGGGCTCCGTGGTGATTGGTGGGCCCAGAGTGGAGTGGGTCCAATGGGACGTGTGTGTATGTGTGGGGGCTGTCTCGGCCTGTGGAGGCGTGGTCAGTTTCCACAAAGTCCGTCCAGTCTCAGCTACTGTACCCGCTCCTTCTTCAGGAAAAGTTGCGCCGTTGCGTCGGTGCTTTGCGCAGCGCTGCGTTCCGCGCAGACCATCCGGACGCCTCCATCAGGGCCTCCACCAGGTCCTCCTCTCCGCTTCATCATGCGTTTCAGCCACGCCACCCATCTGCTGCTGTCCCTGTTCTGCGTCGGAGTCTCTGGTAAATTCCTCTGGTTCTTTACGCATGAACCCTGCGCCGCGGACGTTCTGGGTCTGCGTCTCTGTTCTCCACATTCCTCCGTTAAAGAACCCGGAGTTCTCCGGGGTGGGGGGGGTGGTTCGGAGGGCCGGTCTTCTGGGTGGGTGTACAGTGGTAATGACTTCCACACTGTTCCTAATTGTTGCGGCTGACGTTCAGTGGGTTGGTACGTGGCTATGAGTCTGTTCGTGGAATGACTGTGTGTGTGTGTGTGTGTGTGTGTGTGTGGGGGGGGGGTTCCGCTGTTCTCATGGAAACTGTCTGTCTCCGCAGCCCAGTCCGAGCTGGACACGGATGAAGTGACCCCGAGGCTGCTGTCCGGACTGAACGAGCACCTGTCCCACGACCAGACTCTGCGCACACTGCGTCGCAGCGGCCACAGCTCCATGGGGACCCCGGGGGGAGGAGGAGGAGGACACTCTGACCCGGATAACATCTTCCTGTCACTGGCTGCCTTCGGACGGACGCTGGTGTTGAATGTGTCGCGGGACTCGTCGTTCCTGTCGCTGGGCTTCGTGGTGGAGCAGCGGCACCAGGACGCACCGGAGGTCCGCGGAGCACCGGACCGGCTCTGCTTCTACTCCGGCTCCGTCCTCAACCACTCCGCCTCCTTGGCGTCTCTGAACACCTGCGGAGGCCTGGTGAGTCCATCCACTCTGGGTCAGAACTTTAGTCTGATCTGGTCCAAATGTTGGAACCTCAGTTTAATGCATCTGAGAATTAGGAGGACCTCAGTCCTCTATCTGTGCTACTGTTACTACACAACACAACAACATAAACACGCCCCTTGTGTCCTTAGACTCCTCCCATTAGAGTCTAATTATCACTAATGTCACATCATCAGTTTAATTTCTAATGATTAGACTCATGTTTCAGGGACATTGGTGATTGTTCCTTCATTATGCATCTTCTCAACATTGACTCTGGACTAAATGGTCCAATAGAGGGAGGCCTCTGTGAATCCATCCAACCAATCAGATGACAGAACAGAAGGAAAACCCACTGATCAACCCAATGTGTTCAATCAGATTCACAGGAATAATGTGTAATGATAAACTATGACCAGAACAAACACACCAGTCTCAGTTACTCTACGCACTGCTTCTTCAGGAAAAGTTGTGCCGTCGTGTCTGTGCGTTCCACACAGTTCATCTGGACTGTACTTTCCTGTAACCATATGTCCTACTACTTTGAACGGTATCAGAGCAGGATGTGAAGGTCCTGGTCCATCCTAGACCTTGGTTGTGGAGATGGGGGTTCTACAGCTTTGGCACAGATTTCTCATAGTTCCACCACCTACATTGTCTTCACGTACTCCTGTAGAACCTGTATCTGATATGTTCTCTGAGCAGGAGCATTCTTTTTATCTAGGTAAAGAACACGGATGGATGAGGATGGTCCATATGTATGGACTAGGTCACCGGGTCACTAGGTCATCGTCCACATGTTCGAGATGGAGCCAATGACATGTCTTCTGACCTTTGACCTGTTCCATTATTATCTTAACCTTAACCCTGGGATTCGACAGTTAGAATGTTAATAAACTGAGTAGATGATGAAATCCAGTAGAACCTCAGACAGATTATAACCAAGACCAGTAGGAGAACACGGTCTGTTGTTCCAGAGGGTTCTACATGGATGTAATAAAAACAGCAGCAGAGGAAAAAACAGGTGTTGGAAAAACCAAAGAATCACAAAAAACTCTTAGAAACGTTTGTATTGACGGGTGAGTTGTTCTGCTCGTTTACAGCCTGTGGCCACCCAGCCTCTAGTGGTCACTGATGGAACAGCAGGTTCTAAGTCTAGTTTTGTCTGTTCTTCATGTTGTCCGTGTCCATATTGTTGCAGATACAGCGGTATCATTTCATGGCGGTGATTGTGTTGCGTTCTGGTCTCATGTGTTTTTCTGTTGCAGAGTCCCAGTGGGGGGTAACAGGGCTGAGGCGTGCTGCCGATCCTGCTCAGTAACAGGGCTGATCCCACAATGCATTGCACCGATTACATCAGTGGACAGGAATCGGCTATTTCTGTGCTGCTGCGTATGGAAAAGTTGAAGTGATCCGGCGTTTGGTTCTCCTGCTCGCCGGTCGTCATGACTCAGCTTTGGTACCTTCACAATGACAAACAGTATTAGTTCTAAAGTGGCAGCGAAGAAGAGACGAGCACCGTCCCAGAGTCCTTCACTCTGAGCCACTTTAGGGTTAGAAGAGCTGACAGCGCTCTGAGCTGTGAATCCGTTACAAACACCTGGATCCATTCAGTTTTCAACAGTGATCAAAAGGAAGCATGAAGCTTTAGACAGGGACTTTATCAACATATATGTTTAAATAAATAGAATCAGTAGCAGAACTTGGAACATTATGTGGAACTCATGAGGAGTCTGTACAGTGTGTTGAACTGGGTTGAATTCATCTGAGCGCTGCAGGAACCGCTAAAATAAAACCACTAGCCTAGCAACACTAATGCTAATGACTCATGATAATCCATCCATCCATCCATTTTTCTGTGTGTTCTTGTTTCTTCCATTTTTTGTTGTTAATGTTTATAATGATCTAAACTACTGCAGAGCTCACCTCAGATGCATTAAAGCTGAAGTAACACTGAAGTTGTGGAACCCAGTGTTAGTATCAGCGTTCCCTCCTGTCTGTGCTCTCTGTTCACCAAATACAAACACACATTTCCTCTTACCTTAGTTGTATTTGTTTGATTTCCATATGTTTTGTGTCCAGACGGGGCTGATCCACATCGGGGAGGACGTCTTCTTCATCCGCCCCATTGGAGTAAATGATCCGTCACAGTCCTTCTCTGGCCTCAAACACCATCTGCAGCGACGCCGACGCTCCACCATGAGCAGTAGTGGTGCCCCCCTTCCTAACCATCCACACCCAGACCATCCACATCTTGGATCCTGTGGGACTCGACCAGGTGAGGTGCTGATCCACCAACATCTGTAGAATGGTTAACATACAGCAGTGGACATACTGTCCCCTACCAGTATTACATGACCATTAGAAGATGATCTATGGTCATGTCCTCAGTCAAAAGATGCCAGATCTTTCTTATTAGAACCAAACTCACAGGGTTAATATCAGAAGACATGATGCCAAGACATCAGTGTTTGACCTGAAGGTCTGGGACCATCCTCGTGGTTTGGGGATTATCTGTGATCCTGGAGATAAGTGGTTGTGAGTAGTGGGATTAATTTACATTTCAGTTTGTTTTGTCTGTAACCTGGTTCTGTGTAATATAGATAATCACCAGCAGGGGTCAGTCTGGTGTCAGAACACACTTAGAACCAGAATCACCATGGAACCAACCCTATGTATCACAGACTGGATCTGTATTATGGAATCACCAAGCTTTACGAAACTAAAACCGTGTTGTAAAGGGTGACGTATTGCAACTAATAATAACTGTTATAAGCAGCCATAAGAGAACTGAAGTACCAACAACAAGGAAATGAACACTGCACACAAACATTACCCCCAAGAACTACACAGTCCCACTGAGCAGAGATAGACTGTCATCGTCTGTCATGGACAGTAGCTTCAGAGAGTGACCGTCGTCATTTGTGATGGACAGTGGTTTTATGAGTGTCGTCTTCTCTGCAACTGTCATCAGACTACCGCTTCATTTCAACCACAGAACTTGATCACTCCTAATTATTTGTCCAAGCTGAAGGAGTCCTTTTGATTGTGCTGCCACCACAGAACACCACAGTGTAGAAGAGGACGCTGGCAACCACAGGCTAATAGAACATCTACAGATTGGTGGAATGTCCACAGACGAGTAGAAGATCCACAGGACTTTTTTTTTGCAGATGTTAAAAGAGCGTAGCGTCCTGAGGAAGTCCATCTGGCTCTGGTCCCTCTTCTGCAGGTGGTCTGTGTTACATGTTCAGGCCAACTTGTTGTCCAGCCACAGCCTGTGGTATTTGCATCCATCTACGACCTCAACCTCAACTCCCTTGATCGAAACTGCTTGTGGATTTTATCTCGACTTCCCAAAGTCAATGACCAGCTTCTTAGTTTTTTAGGTATCAAGCTCTATATGGTTCCTTTGGCACCAGACAATAAAGTTGTTCACCAGACCCCTGTACTCATCCTCTCCATCCTTCCTGATTCACCCCATGATGGGTGTATCATCTGCAGACTTCTGTTTGTGACACAGCTCTGAGTTGTACCAGAAAACTGAACTGTACACGGTGTAGAGGAGAGGACCCAGCACCGTCCCCTGTGGTGCTCCTGTACTACTGACTACAGTGTCAGATGTGATGTTCTTCAACCTGATGTACTTTGGTATGTCTGTCAGGTGGTCATGGATCCAGGACACCAGGCAGGGGTCCACTCGTATCCTGATCAATTTGTCCTGAAGCATAGGGGGCTGGGTCATATCAAAGGCACTAGAAAAATCCAGAAAAACAATCCTAACTGTGCCGCGTGCCTTGTGCAAGTGGGCTTGATGCAGGAGGTACAAAATGGCATGTTCCACACCAACATCCTCCCAATAGACAAACTGTAGAGAGGCCTGAGCATGCTGAACTGGGGGTCTAAGGAGGTGGAGGGGAAGCTGCTCCAGTGTCTTCATCAGCTGTGATGTGAGTGCCACTGATCTGTAATCATTCAACTTGCTGGGCCGGTTCTTTTAAGGAACTGGAACGATGCAGGATGTCTTCAATAAGGTGGGCACTCTCCCCCGCTGCAGGCTGAGGATGTGCTGTAGTGGCTCCTCCAGTTTAGCAGGTCTTGAGCATCCATGGACACTCCTTGTCTGGATCTACTGCTTTCCTGCTCCAAAGCTTCCTCAGTTCTCCCCTGACCCGGTCCAGCGTTATGTAGGGAGAGGGCTCTAAGGCAGAGGGGGCTACAGTGAGGGAGGGGGGGATCTGGTCAAACCAGTTGAAGAAGACAATGAGATTGTTTGCCTTCTTCATTGGCCCCTGCTGCCAGCTTTGCTCAGTTAGCTTAGCTCTGTTAGCTTAGTTCTGTTAGCTTTGCTCAGTTAGCTTAGCTCTGTTTTTAGACTAAAACAGCCACAGTAAAACCACTAAACCTCTGTTTCAGCTGTTTCAGCTCTGTTTCAGCTCTGCCTATCTGCCTGTGATAGGGAAGAAGAAGGACGGGGGGTGTAAAGGTGAGGAAGGTCGCGGGAAAAGAAACTCCATCCGCCTCCAGGATTCGTACACGGTGGAGACGGTGGTGGTGGCCGACTCCAACATGGTCCAGTATCACGGTGCCGAGGCAGCCCAGAGGTTCCTCCTCACTGTCATGAACATGGCGAGTTCTCCTACCATTGGACTAAGAACATCATATGATCAATCTGCAGTTTTTACTTTTATGTTCCCAGTGTTTATCTAGATGTTCTGAGTATTAATGTTCTCTGTTTGTTATATGATAATCTCCGCATTCAGGTCTACAACATGTTCCACCACCGGAGTCTTGGAACCAGGATCAACATACGAGTCACTAAGCTGGTTTTGCTTCACAGCCGCCCAGTAAGTCTGGCCTCTGACCCCCCCCCAACACACACACACACACACACACACACACCTGCCCCACCTTAGAACTTACAGAATTGTCTGAGCAGTTGGTGACAGTCCAGAACCACCTGATATGTTTGACCCAGTCCACAGAATTATACAGTGTAGTGAAGGGCAACAAGAACACCATGAAGTCTGGATCACTGTGGAGAACCTTCAGACCACATCCAGAATCACAAATTGCGTTCATCTAGACGTGAACCAGAACCAACAGTCACTTAGACCTGGGTCCAGAAACACATGGGTCTGGATTGGTTTGAAGACCCCTCAGACCAGATTTCGACCCAGCATTTATCTAGACCTGATGGAACCACATTGGTCTGGATCCGTTTGTAGAACTCTGAGGCAGCCCTGTTGTGTTTTTAATGTTAATTGGCTTGGTTTGTCTTTGTTTCCAGGAGAAGCTGAAGGTGGGTCATCATGGGGAGAGGTCTTTGGAGAGCTTCTGTCAGTGGCAGTTTCAGGAGTTCTGGGGGTCCCGGTACCTGGGCACCAACCATGTCCCCGGTGGAAGGGACGACGTCCCCCCAGTGGACACTGCTGTGCTGGTCACCAGGTACGTCCATGTTAAAGTGATGAGTTAAGTCCTGACAGAGAGGAAGTGGTCTGTGGGAACAAGCTTCTCATTGGATGGTTCTATCAGTCTGACTCCTCCTCCTCTTTGCTGTTTTTTTAAAAATCCCTGTCACTTGATAAAACATCGCTGTTTCCTCCTGACTCGGCTGGAAATGGATAGAATGGAGTTGGATGGTAGATGTCAGCATTTCTTCTACATGGGTCAGTTTGATTCTGAGGCTGATGAAGGTATAAAGTTATTTGGGGATGTTCTTATTGTTGCTAATTTTCTGTTCAGACTGAACTGTGACAGTTCTGAACTTGTTTCTTGGATTCAAACAGATCTTTAGTTCAGTTATTGACGTCATAAACCAGCAGGAAACAAGTTTAGTGGCTTTACTGGGGCTGTTTTAGACTAAAAACAGAGCTAAGCTAACAGAGTTAAGCTAACAAAGCTATAATGTAAACTATCGGCTGAAACGCATCATCATTATCAGACATGGTAATTTTAACCACTGTTGCTGAAATTGCTTCTTTGATATTAATATTGTCCATCAACTGGATGATGAAACATGTTTTTATTGTCCACATAGCGCTGCTACGTTGCTTAGCTTCCCTAACCAATCAGAAGTCCTGTGCCTCTAACAAGTGCTTTCGACCTTCTTTTACTTCTGAATTGTGTTTGTCGAATGTCAGTTCCGACAGTCCACGAAGTTTCACATGCGTGTGTCTGACTGTCTACTGGATGGTCATGGCTTTTTATAAACAGGATTTAAATGTCTACACATATGAAGTACTGGTCTGTTCACATGGTTTTACTTGCACTTATTTTCCCTTTTACAGAAGGTCAAAGTTGATGTAATTTTTACTGACCTTGTGCAGTAATGAGTACTGATGTAGCACATGCAGATGAAACTGATCAGAGTTTATGAGTTTCTGTTTAATAAAACAGATGGAACTATGAGTCTGATCCAGTCTGTGGGTCCAGAGGGTTGGTTCCATGGAGGTTGTGGCGCTGACTGTGTGTTGGTACCGGACTGACCCCTGCTGGTGGAACATTAGTACTACACAGAGCACCTTTAAGGTTGATGGTAAACGGTGGTGGTTCCTATGGTGCTTGGTTCTGTCAATGCATCCACAGTTCAGACGGGATCAGATTAAAATGTGATAGAGAGAGAGAGAGAGAGAGAGAGAGAGAGAGAGAGAGAGAGAGATTATTTATATAAATCAGTGAATGTTTATAGATGGAATCACTGTTGAAAGTCAGAAGTTTCACCGTCTGTTTTACAGGTTCTTTCTGTTTTCCGACTGGATCAAACAGAACATGTTCTTCAGATCAGTGTCATGAGTCCATGTTCTCTGCAGTTGTTCTGAGTCAGAACACTGAGCCTGTGTTTGTGTTTCAGGACGGACTTCTGCGTTCATAAAGACGAACCCTGTGACACCGTGGGTGAGTGTTCTCTTATGGTTTGGTCTGTGAATGTTCTGCTTCATCATTGTCATCTTCATTTACAACCGGATCCCAGGTTCTGCTGACATTGGATTTGGTTGGATCTCAAGGCAAAAAAGGGGTTGTTGGAGATCTGAACATACTCAGAACTCATGGACCCACAACTGGTCTCACCAGAACAACCCAAAAAGTTCAGAGGTATAGGTAAAAGTACAGGGTTGGTTCTGTGTGGTTCTGTACAGGTGTGGTTCAGTACAGGTGTGGTTCTCTGTGCTGTAGATACTCTTTAATTGGACTATGACATCATTATCCAGAACCAAAGTGTCACCTGATGGACACTTCATGCATCACCACTGATAACAGCTGTTGGCTGGGTTCTCGATAAGGAGAACATGACTTTATTGCGTCATACAGACTAGAGTTCAGACTAATTGAACATTTATTTTTTTTCTGTTTTTTATGATGAATCTACAGTAAAACGTTTTCAAACGTGTCATGGTTCATCTTCCCACTGAATGAAACTGGCATCTCGGCCTTGTGTTGACCTGTTGCCATGGCGATAATGTCTGTTGTCATTCACCATTTCTTGAAATTTGAGGAAAAAGACTGTGAGGTCAGAGGTTGACCGTGGCTGTTTGCTGGTTCCAGGGTTTTGGTTTTGTGTGCTTTTTATAGATGGATTTGAACCATTTTACCTCCATCAAGGAGGTTCTGTTTTCATCGGCGTTTGTTTGTTTATCTGTCTGTCTGTTTTTTAGCAACATAACTCAAAAAGTTATGGACGGATTTTGATGAAATGTTCAGGATATGTCCGCTCTGGGTCAAGGAAGAGATGATTACATTTTGGAGGTGATCTGGATCACCGTCTGGATCCAGGAATTTTTTAAAGGGATTCTTTATCAGTGTGATGGGGCATGGTGGAGCAGAGTAGATTATGAAGTCATTCAGCACCATCTAGTGGAGGAAAGTGCAAACACTACCTTAAAACCAAAATACAAACACTATCTTGGTCGAGGTCTGCGCTCTCTGAGTGCTTTTCAAGTTTTGTTTTTTTGCAAATGTAAACGGCAGACTGTTGTTGTAGAGTGGGCCGTTGGCGCGTGCAGTCATATTTATCTATATCACGCTCCTCTCGTACCAACGAGGTGAACTTGGATCATTTTCACTGTTTGGGAAACACTGCTCTAGACTTCGGTTCACATCTGAGGACTACTGTTGGATTAGAACATGAGTGAAGGCCTTTGTTCCAGGCATAGAACCACATACGTAGGTGTAGGCGTGGTCTGTCCGTAGGTCAGAGGAGGACGGCCTGAAGCCATGGGGTTAATGTGAGGAGGGGGAGGAGCTTAGAGAACGTTCTGTAGTAGAACAATGAGACCCAGTTTGACTTTAGATCTGTTTTTTGTTTTTATTTCCAGTTTTCAGAACATCCAAACTCCTTTGGATCTGTGGATTGAATATATTTACTTCTGATTCATGGTCCAGTTGCACCTGCTTTAACCGTCCCAGTTTCAGCTTTAACCGTGTCATGTCATAAGACTGGAAATAAAGACCACTCCCCCGTCTCAATTCACACTCACTGGAGAAAAGTCACATGCCCACGAGCAACACCCATGTCCAAACATGTCCACACAGCTCAGAGAAGGTGTAGGAAACACCACAATGCATGATGGGTAAAAGGCTGATGTACAGAATGAAGACACCCTCTGAACTTCACTGATTCTGGTCCACGTAGACTGGTTTCCACTGTGCAGGACTTTGGGATTGGGGTTCTGTGTTCTGACCCCGCCCACATCTGTCAAGGTTTATGATGTATGTTGATCCAGCCACCCAATCATTTTGTCACTAACCCTAACCCTAAGCCTGACCTTAAACTTGACCTTGACCTTAAACCCTGACCCTGGGAGGTGTCCGGTGACAGTATGAGGTTCTTTATTTGCAGAGGTTCATGTGTTTATGTGTGTTAAACGCTGACGTTGAAGGTTCACATTTACTACAGACCTTTGGTTTAGCTCCACCCCCACATTATGTCATGGTCGTGGAAGCAGCTGCAGGAGGCCACGCCCACCATCGTGCGCCCTCCTAATACCCTGATAATCTTCTACACCAGGAGAACACTCCTGCTCTTTGTCTCTGAGGTTCTGAAGTGTGTGACCTACTTTAAACCTCACAGCAGTAGAAGCCCCCCCCCCCCCCCCACAGAAGAGGAACACAGAACCTGGAACACTATAGAAGAACCAAGAACCCAACCAGCCACAGCTTCAGCTCTACTGAACACACACGAACATACGCTGGAGTTTGAGTTGTTTGGAAAACACTGAAATATGATGGAAGAAGCACTTTTACACCAACGTGTACAGGAATGAGTCACAGGCGTTTAGTTACTGGGGTTCGATGCTGGGTTTAGTCTTATTATTGACCTGATGAAACAGGAGTTCTACTTTCCATCTAACACTCAACCTGTTACTAGTGAAATTTATCGAATTAAAACTCAAATTATATTAGTTTAAAATTTCAAAAACAGTACTGAAAACAACAAACCTGTCAAAGTCTAAACATTCTTTATGTGCTGATGAACACGTCATGTGGTTTCTCCTTTTTAATATGTTGATACATTGTGATACATCACAAATATAGCTGATGGTGGGGTTTTTTGTTGGTTGGTTGAAAAAACCTGGATGAGGGGTTGAATTTGAAGGTTCGTTCACAGCAGGTCATGCACAAGTCCAATTTTGCTGTGAAATCCCTTTTTTTGTGTGTGTGTGTGTGTGTGTGTGTTCGTTCACATTCACATTAAATGTGACTTATCAGTTTGAGTCTGTACTGAATGTGACCCTGAAGTGACCCAGGTGGACTCCAGAGGTCCTGAAGTGACCCAGGTGGACTCCAGAGGTCCTGAAGTGACCCA
>JAQQZY010000019.1:4768272-4782328 GCA_030068375.1 Ostorhinchus rueppellii | reverse complement strand
ATTTGTAGCACTGATAGAGTTGTGTGTTGAATGTCAAAAAAATAAAAGAAATAGGGGTTTGGGTGGGAGGGGGGCTTGGCACTTCTTCTGTCACTAGATGGTGATACCTGTGACCAATCGCACCTGAAGCACTTCTGCGCTGACTAAGGGTTTTCCTTTAAAGTCTAAATTGTTGCTTGTGTTGTACGTTGCTTTGGACAAAAGCGTCTGCTGAATGAAACTGAAGAATTGATAAAGCCCCACTGACACAGCCCTCAGCTTTGTTGTTCCAAACAGCTCGTGCACCCCTGATGAACTCGCTCACCCCCCCAAAAAAGACACTCAGAGCTATTGAGGAAGATTTGTGTCTCTCTTCGTGTCTTTCTTCATTTTCTGCTAGAATATCATCTTTGTGTTCAACCAAACTGGCCCAGGGTTCACACTGACACTAGATTTGCATTAGCGTCACATAAATATACTTTTTGGGACATTTTTGTTTGGTGGTGTACCTTGGGATTTTTCGAATGTTAAATATGTGCCATGGCTCAAACATTAGGAAACACTGGATTAGATGGTTAGGGTCACGTTAGGGGAATCTACACTGGGGTGCACATACTCACCAAAGTCCATTTAACATGCTTTTCTTTCAAATGGTGGGCCATGGTATAAGAACCGAAGGGTTGATGGTTCGAATCCCATTCCATCCTCGTCATATGCCATTGTGTCCTTGGGCAAGACAGCCCCCTCACCTCCAGTTTATGAATGCATATGAATATTCAGTCAGGTGTAGTTCACCACCACCAGAGCGAGAATGTTAGAGTGAATGAATAATGTAAAGCAAATAAAAAGAGACATTTTTAAAAAGTCCTTGAACTCGTCTAAAATCCAGTCCTCCAGTTTGAAGGCTCTCCGAAGCTACTTTTAGCATCTCTTTATTTAGGGAGAGGGTTGGGGTGGGGTTAGGCCAATGCTGACCCCTCCCATTTTCTCCCCCAGTGTTCCTCGTCCTGTGGGAAGGGTCTGCAGTCCCGGGTGGTCCAGTGCATGCACAAAGTGACTGGTCGTCATGGTAATGACTGCCCTGTGATGCTGAGACCGCCGACCTACAGATCATGTCACCAGGGAACCTGCAACGAGAAAATCAATGTGAACACCATCACCTCCCCCCGGCTAGGTGAGGATTAAGCGGACCTCCACCCGTTGTGTTGACATTAGACCCAGATTCCATCAGGTGAATCTGTGACTTTACAGCATTTATTCCATTTATAGACCGATATATTCCGATTAAACATTCATGTTCATTGACTCTCTGCTATACCCCCCACCCCCCCACCCAAGCTGCTCTGACCTACAAATGCACGGGGGACCAGTGGACCGTGTACTGCACCGTGATCCGAGAGAAGAACCTGTGTCAGGACATGAGGTGGTACCAGCGCTGCTGTCAGACCTGTAGGGACTTTTACGCCAAGAAAACACTGCACACGAGCTAACGACCAAATGGACTGACCCTCCTGCACCCATCAGTCTGGGTTCTCTACCTGTTTTCAATATTGTTGTCTTAGAATTGATGAGACTTTGTTTTTGCAGATGAACGTGTGCGTGTTCATGTTCAGTTGGATCAGAAGACTTGAAATTGTCCAGAACATCCACATACGTGGACCAAAACTGGCCCGGCGAAGGGTCCAATCTGGCCTGTGGGACGAATTTATGAAATGCAAAAATTACACAGAAGATAGAAATAATCATGGATGTTAAACTCATTTTCGTTGAGAGGCCACATACAGACCAGTATGATCACTGGTTTTCACTGTTTTTTATTAGTTTTTACTCGTTTTCATTTTTGCTGGTCCGGTCCACTTCAGATCATATTTTGCTGAATGTGGCCCCTGAACTAGAATGAGTCTGACAACCCTGAGCTGCAGTTATGCATTCATGAGAACAGTTCATGGTTCATGTGTCTAGTAATGGTTTATTAATGGGTTTAGCAAAGGAGGGTTTTCTGCTGTGAACTCCGACACAACAGATGTTCAGTCACTCATTCATTTTCTAGTCACCAGTTCATCACGTGTCAACTTAAACATTAACATGTGTATTCATCACTTGCTGATGTTAGTTAGTACTTTAGTGAACATGTACATCTCACCCAAGACTAGTTGACTCTTAAACGGGTTAGTCGTGTCAGGGTCAGTTAACGCCATCTTTCACAGTAGAAATATTCCGTGAAAGCACCCGTCGACATGAAGAGCCTTCATAAATCCTCACTAAGACACGAGTTGACATTGGATCCCATTTGTTACTGCATTAAACCAAGGTTCTAATAAGGATTTGGACCGGTTCCACAGATGATCCAGAGTTCTATCGGTTCTACCAACATCTGTCCTCAACCCTCCAGTTCATGGTTGAGGTTTCTCTGAACTTGAAAAAAAACAGTTAAAACACACAAGATGGTGATATGTAATGTTTCATACTGTAATAGGCTTTATTATTATTTATTGTTATTATTGTTGTTGATAATAATAATAATCCACATTGTTGATGGATCAACCTGTTGACGATTGAAGAACCATGAATCCACAGTTCTGTTGGAGGTCTGTGGAAGGTTCATGTAGCAGAACACCATCCAAGCCTGAAGAACCTTATTCAACACTTGAATCAAACAAACCTGTAGAACGTGGTGGTTGTCAGATGGACAACGTTAGCCAAGAACCCTCGCTTCCATTCAGGTTCTACCAACGCATCCTAACCACAGAATTTGGACATGGCCCTCCCTGTCCTGATGTCTGTCTGGATCAGAATGAAAAGGAACCTGGGACATCATCATGGTCCACCAGGGGGATGACAGAAGACAATCAGTCCAGTATACTCCATCTGTCCTCGGTTTTTAGTTAAGTTCTAAATCAACTACTGATGTGATGTTTGTCCCATGAGGTTTTTCGAGAATAAATGTCCACCTTCTGGGTGATGAATAAGGTCATGGACACATCAGGACAAAAATAGCTGCAGGTGGAACCCGATGTTAACGAGGTCAATGGGAACGCATGAAGACATTCCACTGTGGACTTTTCACACATCATGTATTTGGGCAGTTTAACGGCAAGCTTTAAAGTCAAGTAGAAAAAACAGATCAAAACCTTCAGAAAAAGAACCACACATGAAATATCAAGAACCTCAAGAACCACCATGTTTTACTGCCCCCTAGTGTCTCCACTCATCCATGTCCAACTCTGTTTTTGTGTGTCTCGATTGTCTTTCATGGCTCTCCATCCTGGTGTGTGTGTGTGTGTTACCCATAATTCCCCAGTGTTTTGGGAGGGGTGGGGCGGTGCTATGTTGGGACCTGTTTCACTGCTGTGGAACTCTTTGGTGGTGACAGTCACATCAGTGTTCTTTCTGTACGTTCAGGACGTTGGAACACTGTCTGTGGATCAGTCTGTTGTACTTTCAGTTATTCTTGTACTGTACTTGTTTTAGTTGCACATATGTTTGGTACATAACTGCCACTACTTGTATTTTATGGTGCTAGTGTGGATGTTTATTGTTGTTTGTATTGGATTTCTTTTGTGATTCAGAAAACATTCAGTGATCACGTCCATGTCTCACCTGGACTGGGGACCGGGTTTATTCCACAGTCAATAATGGGATCGTATGTGGATTTGGCGTCACTGACACATGAGTCCAACAGTGATGAAACTGTCCCTCAGCTCTGAGAGACAGACATACATGAAAATATGATCAATACCAAAAAAAAAAACGGCCTTTGTTTTTTATTTTAGAGCTGCGTCTTGATCCTGTCCTATGTCTATATGTCATACTCATCTTCTTCCTCTTATCTGGGTCTGGGGGGGGGGGGCAGTCCCAGCAAAGGGGCCCACATAGCCCCCCCCCCTCAGACACTTCCAGCAGCTCCTCCAGGGGAATCCTAAGGTGTTCCCAGACCACCGATAGGATCCCTCCAGCATGTCCTGGATCAGCCCAGAGGTCTCCTCCTGGATGGACCCCTCCTCAAGGGGTTCTGAACAGAACTAGTGCCCCAGGGAGGGGACCAGAAGGTGTCCTCACTATATGAACCTCCTTCACTGGCTCCTCTGGATGTGGAAGTGCACCAGCTCTACTCTGAGTCCCTCCCAGATGTCCGAGCCCCCTATCGCTAAGGCTGGCCCCGCCCACCCTGCACAGGAAACTCATTTTGGCAGCTTGCACCTGTGACCTCCTTCTTTGGGTCATTACCCAGAGCTCATGACCATAGGTGAGAGTCGGAACATAGCTCCACTTGTAAATCTAGAGCTTCTCTTTTGGGCTTAGCTCCTTCTGAACCACAATGGACCAGTTTAGTGTCCACATTACTGCAGACTCCGCCCCATCCTACCCTCACTTGTGAATAAGGTCCTGAAATATTTGAACTCCTCCCCCTGTGGCAGGACTTCCTCCCAGACCCAGAGTGGGCACTCCACCATTCTCCATCTGAGGACCATGGTCTCAGACTTGGACGTGCTGGTCTTCATCCCAGCTGCTTCACACTCAGCTGAGAACCACCCCAGTGAGAGCTGGAGGTCGATGAAGCTAAGAGGACCACATCATCTGCAAAAAACGGAGTTGAGATCCTCCCACCACTGAACTCCACCCCCTCCACCACCCGACTGCCAATGAACAGAACCGGTGCCAAAGGGCAGTTCTGCAGGAGTCCAACCCTCACCAGGAACAGGTCTGATGTGGACCAGGTTCACCGTCCTTTGGTTCAGGGACTGGATGACTCTAACGAGGTCTCCACCTGTAGTCCTGCAGCGCACCCCACTGGATGCCCCTGGGGACACGGTTGTAAACCTTCTCCAGATCCACAGAACACATGGATGTTTTAGGGTCATCCCCTCTAAAGGTGTCAGCACGGACATTTGTCCAAACAGGATATCAAATGTCCAAATATGTCCATAGTTGATGTTGACCTGTTGACGCTGTGGATAATACTGTCCACATTTGACATCCAATCATAATACAACACAAAAGACAGCTTAATAAAATGCACTTTAAGGTTTAATCATCTCACAAAAACACTGTTTACACATGAACGGCAGAAAAATAGGGTTTTAAATGAAATAAGTGCATCAGTGCGGACAAGACTGCTAATGCTAACAGGGCCGGGTTTTCCAGGTGACAGTTATGGACGCTCAGACACTGAGGACACACTGAGAGCTTCCATCAGAATTTCTCTGTTTGATTTCTTCATCCTTTGTTTGTCTACAGAGGTGAATCTTCAGATGTGATTCTGTGTCTGTCCACATGGTGGCGCTGTCATACAGACCACCACACTTTTATTACATCATCGCTGGGCAAATTCCATCCACAAATATTAGGATGATGAAGGAAAGTAGAATATCACCAAAAATTGAACAGGTTGTAGAGAAAATGGAAAAGAAAGAAAGAACAAAAAATTAACCATTTTAAGACAAATAAATGAAGCTGAAACAAACGACTGGAAAAGTGAAGAATGTGAGTCCATGGACGCCGGCGTCTGGACTGAGCAGGACAGTGTCCATCCAGTTTGTCCTCAGGTCCAACGTCTGCATCCAAAGAAGAGAGGAAAATAAAAACACAAATAGAACACACCTCATCATGTGACAGGTCCCATCAGGCCCTGGGGCATCCCAGGGGTGGGACTTAATCTCTGTGGAGCATGCTCAGTAAGACACCAACCAACTGCCATCCACTGAGAGGATCAGTGGACACAGCCTGTCACATACTGGAACCAGAAGTGACCATATTTGGACAAAGGGGTGGAGCTAAGTGAGTCCAATGGGTCAGAGGTGAGCCAATAAAATGTAAAAAGTATTTTGTTAGTAGATTATTCTGCAGTAGTAGATTACTTTGTTGTAGTGGATTACTCTGCTGTGATGGATCACCTGTGATTGTTGACTTTTTGACAGACTGATGACTCACCGGATGCGGCTGTTGCGCAGGTCAACTAGAGCAGAGCGGAGGATAAATGAGGTTCGGATGCTGGACTCCGGTTAAAGCCGTTCTACTCAGAGGAGTGACCGTTCACACTCACATGCTGCCGTCACGCACCGGGACCGGGACCATGCGGAGCTCCTCCAGGCCGCTGCTGTGCGCCCTCCTGCTGTTGTGTGCCGCGGGGGCCACCGGGGCCGCGGGGGCCACCGGGGCCGCGGGGGAGGAGCTGAGCCCCAGAGTCCTGCGGGATTTTTACCGGAAAGGACCGAACCTGACCAGCGAGAAACAGCTGGTAAGACCCGGGACCGGACCGGTTCCACCCATGTTTCATTTTCCGTTTCTGAACCGCGTGTGTTTGTCAAACTCTGCCATCATCTCTGACTTTGACCTTTTTGACTTCATTTCATCCACAAACAGAAAATAAAGGCGGTTGAATCCAAATGATCCGGTTTGTTGTTTCTCTGGTTCTCGGTTCTGGGTAAAGATGCGGCTCATTGTGTCGGTGTCTTGGTGCGTGTTTCTCTGACTCCGTGCGTGCTGTCCTCCTCCACAGCTCGGAGCTCTCCAACAGGTCCTGGAGAAGCTGCAGGCCAAACGGCTGCCGCTGTGGGAGAAGAAGTTCGGGACGGTCCCCACGGTAGGATCCACGCCCCCAGTAGGACCCACGGACTCAGGTCATTGAATGTGATGGACCGTGAGTCTGACTGATCCTTGTCTCCTCAGTGTGACGTCGGGGAACAGTGCGCTGTGCGTAAAGGCGCGCGGATCGGGAAGATGTGCGACTGTCCACGCGGAGCTTTCTGCAACGTGTTCCTGCTGAAGTGCCTTTGAGCCCGGCAGGACGTGGAAGCAGCACCGAGACAGTGGTGTTTTTTACGAAGAAGCCGAGGCGGGAGAAGGAAGGAACCGTACATTTGAGGTTTTTTAGGTTTTCTAATGAAGTTGTAAAATGTCCCATTAAAGTTTGCCTCATGTGTGAAACCAGTGTCGGTGCTGTTTCAAACATCACCCTGAACCCTGAGGACACACATCACTCACATTCTGTATCTGACGTTCATGACGTCATTGTCATCGGCTCCAAGTAAAGAGTGATTGAAAAGTGACAAGGACTCGGACGGAGCCGGCGGCCATTTTAACACCGAGGCTTCAATTTAAGAATAAAACTGAAGGTGTGAGACGCAAACAAGTAGGGATTCACAAAATACACAAAGAACTACACACAGACAGTTAAACCCACAACAATAATAATAATAATAATAATAATAAACTTTATTTATATAGCACCTTTCATACAAAAATTGTAGCCCAAAGTGCTTCACATTGATTAAAAATTAAAATACAATTAACCCAGGTTAAACTAAATACTGAAGTAAAATACCAGAGTTAAATACAGGAGTTAAATACTAGTGTTAAATACTGGAGTTAAATGCTAGAATAGAATAGAATTGTCTTTATTGTCATTGCACAATATTTCAGAGCAACAAAATTGTATTCCAGAGTACAACCAACCAAGATCACATAAACACAAGACATAAACATGGGGGTACAGGTACAGTTGGAACTGACAGTTTGCAGTACTGCACCCCATTTTCACAGATAAGAAAAGGGGAAACATCAGGGGTTCGAGGTGAGAAAAAACCAGACAAATTCCAACCTGTAGTCGAAGTCTACGTGTTGGAATTTGTGGAGAAAAAAAACCTCTGCAGAAGTCCAAAACAAAAAGACAAAGTTACACAGAGGACTAGCACATGGTGATTGGGGTAGGGGGCAGGGTGACCTCTAGGTCAAGAGGTGGAGTGAGGCCGCTGCCATCTTGGCGCAGCACTACCAACCCCCTCCCGTCCAGAGAGTCTGTGACGTAAAGGGGCCCTCAAGGCTTAGAACAATGTTTATGAATGCTTTATCAATAGGAGTCCGTGTATGCGGCGTGTGCATATGAGCGAGTTCATCGGTCGCAGAGGAGAGATAGTGACGAAGCTTCTGTTTATAATTCCATCCTGGAGAGATTGAGAAGCTGTCCTTGAACAGGACCACAGTAAGCCAAAGAAGAATAATCAGCAATTTCTGATAACTCACAGCTGCGTGTTTTGCACAGAGTGGGTCCTGCTTCACTTAGTTTTCGTGACCCCTTTTTCGACCGAATACAGATACCATTTAAAATTTATCTGAAACCGGCACGATCCAGCCGAGTTCCAACTTCCTCCAAGTTGGCATCCGTGTTTTTGCAGAGTTCAGGAACCAAGTCCATTTTACAGTTCTGCTCCATCTGCGTGAAAGTCTGAGTGTTGACCACCCTGGCCAGACAGTTGATTTTCCCCCCTAGCTGCTCCATGCACGCCTGAAGAGCTGCCAGTTCCTTCTTAATTTTGCAGTACCTCAAGAAATAAACGGCTCCAATCAGTGAAAAAAAGGACCAAAAATCCAGACGTCCTCTGCGTCTTCAATTGCCAGAGTTGAGAGACACACAGAATTACATTTATTCCAGGAATCCAGTGTGTATCCAACTGGGTAGGTCCCTGTAGGGCACGCAGCCTCTCCTGTTCACTGCTTTCTTGTTGAAAAAATCTGATCAATTGCATTTAGGGACCAGCTGACCAAATCCATTTTGCCCATTTGTCTGGGTTGCAAAGAGAAGCTTAAGTCAGGGCAGACGAGACGAAAGCAGTGGGTATAGACAAGGGAGGAGAGAACCAGAATGCGACTGACCTCGAGGAGAGCCAAGAAAGAAGGCTTAAACAGTGGAGTTAAATACTGAGGTTTAATACTAGGGTTAAATACTGGGCTTAAATACTAAGGTTAAGTACTAGAGTTAAATACTAGGGTTAAATACTGATCTACCAATTGTAATAGTAGCATTTGTTAAAAAAAAAGTAAGTGATATTAATAGTGATAGTAGTACTAATAGTAGTTGTAATACTCGTAATAATGGTATGTTTTGTGTTTGTTCTTTTCCATTCTCTCCTGTGTCGTCTGGTTTCCACCTGCTTTCATCTCAGTTGCTTCATATTTTCTGGATCAATCACAGGAAACTTCACTGTGGTTTTTATTTTATTTTATTACAAATCAATACAAACACTGTGTAAACACACACAGAACAGGTGACGTCCACACACCAACACAAACGGCACATCCTTCACCAGGACACCCCGCCCACTGGGAGGTCCACCAAACAGCAACCACCCACATGCAAGGGATTGTGGGAACCATGACACAAATATAGACCAGGATTCAGCGACATCTAAATGAAAGCAGAATGCAGCTGAATGGCCTCATGGGAAATCCAACCTCCTGTTTCAGTGCTGAAACATGGACCGTGTACTGACCAGGTTCTGGACCCGACTCAAGGTCCAGATTCGGTTCCAGGTGGTTTCACTTTCATCCAGTTGTTCCTTTCATGAAACTTGCGTCTTTTCATTGTTTTTTTTCCTTCATTTTCCTCATGTTTCGTCTTTTACATTGTTTGTAGCTTCAACATTTTCATCTTTTCGTTGTTTTCCATTGATCGTGTCTAATGAACCAGGAAGAGAAACAGAATATTTAGCTCCTGTAAACATCAGTCACCATTTGTTTAAAATTAAACTTTCAAAAATGAAAATCTGAGGCTCCTGACCCGACTCAAACCTCCATCCGTGATCATGAACGTTTATAAACATTCATGAATGTGTTCCTCGTCCAGTTCAGCTGTTCTACAAACACTTGTCCCTTTCACTGTAAATGTTCCCATTTCAGCTCTGATCCCAGGATTTTGGCAGTTTCACATAAACATGGCACATTTAGAACCAGGTCCTGAAAGCATCAGCACTCAAACGTCAAATATCTTCGACAGTCATATAACGTTAACAAACAACGTTTCAGACGTTGACAAAACTCAATTTATGCTGAAATAACGGCTTTGTCTTTCACATGACGAACCGAGACGCAACATCGGTTCAGTCTGTGTCGATGGCTGCGAATCCTCAAACCGAGGTCTTCTCTAGTCACGTCCAAACATCAGACACCAAAACATAACGGGAAATGTAGTTGAACTGTCAACAGGCCGTCATTAAACCATCCAGATTCTTCTGGAACATACGTCCATCTTCAGCCTCCGGCGCTGGTCTTTGCTTTGACAGCGTTTCCGTCCTGTGAGGCCGTCCTCACCACGATTGAGGCTTACGGGGATGCATCGTCGTGGCTGTCCGCGGCGAAGGGATAACTGAGCGCCGGGGGGAAGCCCTGGCTCCGCGGCTGCTCGTCCAACAGCATCAGGTCGTCCACCTCTTTACCTTTGAACCGCCGACGGCAGATCTTCACTGACACCTTACGGCCCTGGAATGCTTTGAGCGCTTCTTTGGATGCCATGGCCCTGGCGGCGGCCTCGTCGCGGCCGTAGCCAGTCCCCATGTAGACCGTCCGGCAGCGGATCTCGCAGACGTGACCCTCTTTCTGGGCGCGGCCAGCAGGGAGGCCGGCGATGTCTCGGAGGGGGACGAAGACACAGGTCAGGTTGTCTTTGCATGATTCCGCACACGAGCGGAGGATCTCAAAGTGGTCGAGGTTGGGGCCGAAGCCGCCAGCTGACACCAACTTCCACGCCACTGCTTTGTAGAGGCGGTTGAAGAAGGGCTGGTGGTCTGCTGGGGCCTGAAGAGGGGGGCCGGACTTCTGAGGTGCCAGACGGGGTGTGGCCTTCGGCACCACTCGACCCTCATCACATTTGGATTTTTTCATACAGGCGTCAGCATCTGAAAAAAAAAATGTTGAAAGAAATGACAATGGATTAAAAAGTGGACATTCACACGGATTAAAGGACAAAACATTCGATAGAACTGTGAAATATTAAATAGAAGATGAATTATTTTGTTTTGTTTTGACTGAGGTCGAATTCACACCTGCCTTGTTTAGTTTGATTAAAACAAACTCCAGTTTGGACCTTTTTGGTCGGTGTGAATACAATCACTCGAACTCTGGTGCGGACCCAGACCCATCTGAGGAGGTGGTCTGGAGCGGTTCCTATCGAACCCTGGTGTGGTTTTTTTGAGGTGTGAAAGCAGCCGGACCTCAATCTGACCCAGAAGCAAAAAAAAAAAAAAAAAAAAAAAGACCTTTTTGGATTTGACAGAGTCCTGTAGTTTTCATAGTTGAATCTGGATCCGTTGAACTGTTTGAACTCGACAGCTTTAGCCGACGCAGCACGAACGGTTTTTGGCAACAATGAACTGATCTTCCATCTCCAAACCTGTTCCATCTTCTGAACACTAGACCTGTTGTTATTGTACATGTTGGACACACGACAGCTCTCCTTCTCAGCTGTTTTGCTTCACGTCTTCATTATAAAATTATGAGCATGATATTGTAAAACTCATGAGTCAAACGGTGTTGCCGCTGGAACATTTGTGTAAACAGTTGTACCTGTATAAACATTACTATAAGCAGAACCAGAACAGCAGGGGGTCCATCGTTCACTCAGGCCCACTGTCACTTTGGACTCCCTGCTTTGTCCCCACCCACACATTTACCATCCAATGGTTGAACAACCTTAGCACACATGTTCTTGTTTTTAAATTCTGGTCCTGTTGCAATTAATCACAATGTGAAAGTGAACTGCACTAAAAAAAAAAAAAAAGGTCCAGACCAAAGTAATTGAACCTTCCTGGTGTGAATACACCCTAAATGACTACATTATTATTTTTATTATTCTATTTATTGTTATCTTTGAACACATTTTTTTGTTAAGGTGTGTCCTGCTGACCTTTGACCTCTGGGTCAGGTCGCCCTTATTAAACAGGTGTGGATTTCACAGGAATTGTATCTGATTAAATAAAGATGAAATAAAAACACTGAACAATCAAAATGTAATAAATGACAGAAAAAGTTTAACATTAAAATGAGTTAAAGCGTCAAACACAAATGGTTTTATTTCTGAAGCAAATAATACAAGTTCAAAAAGGAGCAGAATATGTTGAATACAGGTGTGTCCACAGATAAACAGTGAAACCACCGAATAATGAGTGTAAAAACATGGAAAATCAGACTCAACATCAGAATAAGAACCAAAATATTTAACCCTTTAATGAAAAACATTGAAACTTAAAGACACATTTTTTTTTAAAATCTGACACCCCCCCCCCCCCCCACCACCACCACCACCACACACACACACACACACACACACACACACACACACACACAAAATGGACGTCCAGACTCACCAGGTGTACTGCTCCTCTTAGTCCCGCCCTTCATCAGCTGTTCCCGGGTGGTTCGGACCGGAGCGTCCCGGACCTCGATACCCTCCCCCAGCTCTTGGATCTTGTCCATCACAGCCTGAGGGTACCTGGGACCGGACACCGGGGTTAGTCTCCTGACCTTTGACCTCATGTACATGCAGTACCGCAGATACCGGAACACGCTTCTTACCTGCAGCCCAGGAAGACGTGGTTGGTCCAGGCCATGGACAGGGACAGGAGCCGGTCCAGGTCCGGGCCCCCGGGCTGCACAGCGGGGAACACCTCCATGTTCCGGAGGATGAACTCCCTCCGTGCGGTCCACTGCTTGTTGGTCTCTCCGTAGCCCCGGTGAGACTCCACCCAGTCCGCCAGGTGCCGGTTCTGGGTCAGGTACTCTGAAACCGGGTCTGCTCCGCTCCTCTCCTCCGCCATCCCCGAACCACACAGCGGCTCATTCACGGAGCAGACGCCGGCGGAACGGCTCCGAGTCCGGGCTTCCAGCGGGCTAACGGAAGGGGCGGAGAACCGGGCGCGCGGCGGCGGTGACCGGCGGTGGAAACAGAAGCCTACAGGTGTTCCGGTACCTGAACCGAAAACACGTCAATGTTTACGGAGCGTTGGCAACACCACGATTCGGTCCGATGGGTAACGGGCCTGAAAGGAACAGAACCAGGACCAACAGTCCGAACACAGCCCACGGAAATCCGACTTTCACCGAGTTCTTCCAGAAAACGACACTTCACCGGATCCGCCACCCAGGTTAGCTCCATGTCCCGGAAGTGACGAACAAACAGTGACTTCCGCTTGGTCTGAACAACTACAATTCCCAGATTTATCCAATGGCAACTTTTTTTTCATTGCTTCCCCCCTTCATTTCTTTTTGCTTTGTTGTCTTTCTTTACTTTTTCCTTTCCTTCATTACAGATTTTCTTTCACTTTAATATGAATCCATAGATAACTTGTTATGTAAAAAACAAACTAATGAAAAAAATATTAAACAGTCAAATGGTTTCTGCCATTATGTGTAAAAACCTAAAAATCAAATTAAAATAACATAAAACGTAAGATTTTTTTAAAAAATTATGATTTGTGAACAAATCTCAAGCTAAATCCATAAGATAAAAGCTATAATTAAAACTAACAAACACTAACGATATTCATTGTGATATTATGAATTATATCTTGGCCTAGTTATGTTTTAGTCGTTTGTGAAAGAAAATCTGCTTATTTTGGATTTGATAATGTTCATTCTTTGACATTTTAAATATTTGTGTGAACAGAAATTACATTTAAGAAAATAGACTCTGATGAGAATGAAACGTTTGGAAAGTTACTTTTAACTTGATATTAAATTTGTTTGACTCGAAAATAATATTATTTCGGAAAATCTTCTTATAAAACAATCTTTGAAAAATGGATTTCTATTGACTGGAATATGAGAGGATTTAAAGTCTGCTCTCGGTCCAGCAGATGGCAGTAATGTAAGTCGAAACCAATAAACCTGCAAGTCCCCTGCAAGTGGTGACGTCATTAGCATGCGACAGTCAGAGTACCGTGGCGGAGGCGGTTTATCTGGGTGGGAGACTGCAGCTCAATTTACCTTTACGAAAGAATAGATTGGATGTAATATTTATATAAAAATATAATAAAAGCTGTAGGATGATTCACGAGCTACTGCTAGCTCTGAGCGGATATCCGGGAACTATTTTCACCTGGAACAAACGGACTGGACTCCAGGTAGAAAAAGCTAAAATGACGGGGATGATTCAGACTCATATTCAGACTGTGACACAATTAATGTGTTTTATATATACATATCAGGCTGTTTTAAATGTTGTTGCTGATAGGTGACTTGTCCAGGGTGTACCCCGCCTTCACCCTTAAGTAGCTGGGATAGGCTCCATGTGACCCCCGTGACCCTA
>JAQQZY010000019.1:4705730-4724672 GCA_030068375.1 Ostorhinchus rueppellii | reverse complement strand
TCCTCTCTCTCCACTGTGTCCATTGTCTACTCTGTGTCCCCTGTCTCCTCTGTCTCCACTGTGTCCTCTGTCTCCACCATCTCCACGTCTCCTCTGTGTCCTCTCTCTCCACTGTGTCCATTGTCTACTCTGTGTCCCCTGTCTCCACCATCTTCACTGTCTCCTCTGTCTCCACCGTCTCCTCTGTGTCCCCTGTCTCCTCTTTGTCCTCTGTCTCCAGTGTGTCCTCTGTCTCCTCTGTGTCCACTGTCTCCTCTCTCTCCACTGTGTCCATTGTCTACTCTGTGTCCTCTGTCTCCACCGTCTCCTCTGTGTCCCCGTCTCCTCTTTGTCCTCTGTCTCCAGTGTGTCCTCTGTCTTCTCTGTCTCCTCTGTGTCCACTGTCTCCTCTCTCTCCACTGTGTCCATTGTCTACTCTGTGTCCCCTGTCTCCACCATCTCCACCGTCTCCTCTGTGTCCTCTGTGTCCCCTGTCTCCTCTGTTTTCTCTGTCTCCACTGTGTCCATTATCTCCTCTGTCTCCGTCCATCTTGGACATCACTTCAGCAGCTCTGTAAACTGAATCGTGGGACAGGTTTAATAAGACGAAGCATGAACCGGGTCCGTGAAGGCACCATAGTGTAGGTGTTGGTCTGCTCCTCCTCATCCTCCTCTTCACCGCAGCAGCAGCAGTAGCGCCACCCCCACCCCTCCTCCTCCCTGAAGGACGCTCGGTCTCATCACAGTTATTCTCGGCTGCTCCTCACTGCGCAGACTCCGGATGCGTGCGCGCGTCTGTCGCCGTGTGTTACTGAGGATGAGGAGGAGCGAGTGATGAAGCTGTTTTCTGACGCCGCTCGGCTCATCAGGGTCTGAATGAGACGAGGACTGAGGAATCCGGACCCGACATCAACCTCTACGTCCGGGACTCGACCATCCGGATCGGGGACCGGGTCTCTGTGAGTACCGACCCACTGTTTCTTCATCCCTTAGACATTTGAACTGGATGCGTTTGAGTGATGGAGCTCATGCTATCATGTCCTTCACCTCCTCCGCCTCCTTCACCTCCTCCTCCACCTCCTTTACCACCATCTCCCCCTGATAATCGATTCGTCGTCTTTTTCCTCCACCCCCGGCACATCCTCCATCTGTGGACCTGATGCTGGGGGTGGATGTTCTACCTTCTGGCCTCCATCACATCCACCTGATGGAGGTTCGAACAGAAAACCCATCTGTTTCTGACCCAAAAATGATCACAGACTCTGGATAAAAACCCATTTGTTGGCTCCCAGGGTTGTGTGTGCGCACAGATTTAACCGTCAATAACCTATTGATCAGCTGAGTATTGATCTTTTTAGACGTGATGATCTGAAGGTTGGACTGTTTATCCATTAAACAGGATATTAAGATGCACCCATGTTTCTGTTTATTTATCCATTTAACAAATACACTTTCTTATTTATATCAAATACTTGTATTTCAGAGTTTTTCAGTTGTTCATCACATTATCTATGAATCAACAGAGAAAAACTTCAACATTAATGAAAACCTTTAATGAAACAAGATGGAAAACACCTGACATGGATTCCAACGTGTGGCAGTCGGTGCCGGTAGGTCCCATTGGTGCTCATCAGTTTGGTCAGTCCTATCGGTTCTGGTCAGTTCCATCGTTGCTGGTTGGGTCCACCAGTGCTGGTTGTTCCCATTGGTGCTGGTCGGTCCTGTTGGTCCTATTGGTTTTGGTTCGTCGGTTCCATTGGTTCTAGTCAGCTCCATCAGTTCTGGTTAGTTTCATCAGTGCTTGTCGGTCCTCTCGGTTGTGGTTGGTTGGTTCCATCAGTTCCATTGGTTCTGGTCAGTTCCATCAGTGCTAGTTGTTCCCATCGGTGCTGGTCGGTCTTATTGGTTCTCGTCAGTTCCATTGGTTCTGGTCGGTTCTATTGGATCTGGTCAGTTCCATTGGTGCTTGTCGGTCTGGTCGGTCCTATTGGTTTTGGTTCGTCGGTTCCATTGGTTCTAGTCAGTTCCATCGCTTCTGGTCAGTTTAATCAGTTCTGGTCGGTTCCATCAGTTCTGATCGGTTCCATCGGTTCTGGTTCGTTCCATCAGTTCTGGTCAGTTCCATTGGTTCTGGTCGGTTCTGTCAGTGAATGTGCAGGATGATGTTGCAGTTTTCAGTCCTCGTCACTGAAACCTGCTCTGACTCTTGTTCCCACACTAATCTCCGAACGCTTCAACAGATGGAGGTCAGGTGAAGGAGGGAAACGGCAGTGTATCCTCTCCTTGATCCGATCCAGTTTGATCTGATCCGGTTCATGATGCGATGTGTTGTCAGACCCGGTGACAGCGGTTCTCGATTAGGCTCTGAATAAACCCACAGTTATGTAACAGTCACACAAATGTCCAGAAATAGAATTAATCCTCAGACGGCGGCGTTCATCTATGACGGCACTTCAACGACACGATGAATCCTGTATTTATGATGTTGTTGATCACAGCTTTGAGACGTTAACCAAACTTCACCTCTGATCCGTGACCCAAGGAACACAGACCTGTATTAAAGCTGAAACACCAACATCTGATCAAGTTATTGATGAATGAACGTCGTTGATCGTAAAATGAGTCGGTTCCATTGGTTGGACTGTGGTCGGTTCTTTAGTTCTTGAGAACGAGGACCACCTCAGTCATGTATGAGGTGGGTCTTCTAGTTCTGGTCCCAGTTTTGAGTCTAGTCTGGAGACCAGGTCCTGGAGGTGCCAGCCTCATATTGGACCCAACTGAGGTTCTACTGGGTCTGTCACTTCCTGTTGTTACCTGGTTATTGATGGAAATAACCGGAAAACTGGAGAACATCAGAAAAGACTCAGTGGTTGAATGTTGGTTCTGTTGGTTAATATTATTTATTAGTGTTAGTTTGTCTTGGTTCCTGTTGGTTTATTATCGTTGACATCAGTTTATTTTGGTTTTCACTTGTTCCTGTTGGTCTCCAGTGATTGGTTTATTCACGGTTCATCTTGGGTTATTTTACAGTTTGGATTTGATGAGTTTTGATTCATAGGATGTGTTGGTTATTGTGGTTTGGGTTCTACTGCTTCTAATTCTACTGGTTATGGTTGCACTGGTTCTGATTCTCATAGTTTGGGTTCCACTGGTATGTGTTGTTCTGCTGTGTGTGATGGTAAACATGCTTTCACCTCTGTGGCGCCACTGAGCGCGCTCTGTCCGTCCTTCACACAGACTGAGCCTGTCAAACACACACGGCTGGTGTCTTGCTCCTGCTCTCGTGTTCTCTGCAGTTCTGTGATGCGACCCCCACCCCACCCTCCACCCCCCTGCATCCCATAATGCCTCTGGGCACGAGCGGCAGACTGCTGAGCTCAGCAGATTATTGGAGAGGGGCGTCGACAGACAGGATGGAGCCTTCGAGCATCTGGAACAGGAAAGAACATCTGATCAATACATAGGACAGAACTGCAGGACCTGAATGTTCACATACACATGAAACACCTGGTTCACAACCCGGGTCTGGGTCTGAGGCCGTGGCACAGATGGAGACGGACGAGGTGGAAGGAACTTAAACAGAGATTTATTAAACTAAACTCACAATAAAGTTAAACAAAACAGAATGAACAAAAGAACGAAGCCAGTAGAGAGGAGCCGGGCCAGGTGGACCAGACCAGAGAGGAGACCTGAGAGACTGAACAGTCATGTTATGACACAGATGAGTCTGATCAGGAACTAATTCATGTGGCTCCACCTGCAAAACCAGACTGGACAGAGACCCTGGTGCCCATAGGGTCCAAGGTCATCACACCCCCCGAAAAAGAAAGGGCCGACTGATCAGAAGACAACAACATTCATACCGTGTTCCCTTCACCTGGAGAAGTGAGTTAGGAGTAAGGAGAAGAGGACGGTTATTAGAGAGGGGATATGGGCAGAAGGAACACCACAGAGAACACACAAGAGCTTCCTGCTCAGATCAGGCCTGAGGATCAGGTACAGAACATTCTGAAAACCAATGTTTCAGTGGAGAAGTGACCGAGCTAAACATCCAGATGATCCAGGGTTTAGTCTGCCACACAACAGGTCAAAGAACACCAACAGTTTCCAGAACAGGGGAACGGTTCTGTGAACACAACTCAACAGCCGTAGCAAGGGCAGGTCTGGCCTCCTGCTATAACCCCCCCCCCCCCCGGTTCTAAAGAGTCAACCCAACGCTTCCATGTAGCCTGTGCTGAAGCCACATTTTCTCTGGGTGCTTCCACGTTATGACCAGGTGGAACACAAGAATCAAAGTTATCAGAACAAACGGGGGGCAGGACCACAGGCTTAACCGACAGTTCCTTCAGTGGTTCTGTTAGCGGTTCTGTTAACGGTTCTGTCAGTGGTTCCATCTCTGTGGTTCTGTCAGTGTTTCCGTGTCTGTGGTTCTTTTTGTGGTTCCTTCAGTGGTTCCGTCAGCATGCGAATGTGTTGGAAGGTTCCTGTCGTGGCTGCAGACTTCATCATCCTTCAGTGTGACTGTGGTTCTCTATGGTTCTGTGTTCTATTCATTTCTGTGTGTTTTTCCCAGTCTCTCCTTCCTTCTCTGGTTCTGTGTGCTTCTCTGTGTGGTTCTACTGGGTTCTGCATCTCCTTGTCATCATCTCCTGGCAGTGTGTGGTGTGCTGGCCCCTCCCCCTCCATCCCTCCCTCCCTCTCTCTGAAATGCTGCATTGCGTCTCCTCGCCTCAGACTGGGTCAGTGTAACAGAGGGAGAAGCGTCACCATAGCAACAGCCAATAGAACTCACCGTGGCTGACAGATGTTCTTTATTTTCTGTGATTGTGTTTAAGAAGAGCGAGTTCTCGGATTAAAGTCGTCGTCAGAAACATGGCGGCGTGAACGAGGTCAAAAAGCCGATGGGCGGAGCTCGTCATCTGTCAATCATCAAATACCGCTCACAGTTTCAGCTTCAGGACAACGGCATCCGGTTCTTCATCCAGTCACATGTTTCACTGAATAAACAAACAGAGACTGAAATGTTCTCATGAGTGTATTGATGTTTGTCTGATTTTCTACTTGAGGGTGTGTCTCAGGCGGTTCTTTTACACCTGTTGAATCTGTTCTCCTGGTTCTACTGATATCTGTTCTTCTGGTTCTATGTGTTTGTGAGTTCTTGCTGATGTTGTGTTTGTGTTCTGCGTGTGTTTAGGTCAGCGGACTCTGCAGTACCACAGTGATGTTCTGGAGACGGTGGTTCTGGTGAATCCGTCAGAGGAAACCACAACTTCAGAGGTGAGTCTGCGACTGGGTCCGTTCTGCCGGGGACTGGGTTTAGATCCACAGATTCACCACCTGTAGACACTTGGACCAGAAACTGAACCTGGGTTAGGGTTCTACAGATGTTCTGATGCTCTCACGCATACTTTTATCAACAGAGACTGTTTTCATTACCATAACATAAAACCAACTCCATCTGTTCCCATGATCTGGTTCTGTCGTGGTTCTTCTGGTGCATATGTAAACAGTAGAGCAGAGTTACATCGTTCTGCCAGAACCTGAAACATTAAATGTGTGGGTTTGATGGATCAGGAACCGATTCAGCTACTGTTTCAGTTCTAAATGTTGTAGATGAATTCAGCAGGTTCTTCATCGTTATCAGGAACGTGATGGGTTTGAATTCAAACCTATGATTGACATAATTGCGGAACTGTTATTGGAACCGTTATTAGAACCATAATTAGAACTGTTATTAGAACCATACCGTCCATATCTAGAACTGAAGATAAAGGAACAAGATCCAAACCTCAGATCTTGGATGTGTTATTGATAACGTGGTCACTGGTTTATTGACAGATCTCGTCTCTGATCACCGACTCTTCTGGGAATAAACTGCTGATCCTGAGTGGACCGAGTTCAGACCAGGGAGGAGACGTCTTGCTGCCAAGTGGACCCTTCACCTGGACGCACTTCTGTGACATCATCACCAGTCCTCAGGTAAGACGCTGCACCGGGTCTGAGGACCAGGTCTGTTTTTCCTTTTCAAATGAAATAAATGATTATATCATTTTTTTCTTATTACTAAAATAAACTGAGGCAACAAACAAATGTGGATTTTCGCTGAGGTCTGACTGGCGTATGCTAAGCTAACTTTAGCAGTTATTAGCTCATTAACTTTGTTAACCATGTTATCATATAATTAAGAGTCCCCCCCCCCTTAAAGTTTCCATTGTAGTTAAGCTCTAAATAAAGTGTAATAATCAAATAAAATATATTAACTAACTAAATACTTAATCAATATATCATTTATCATTGGTTCCTAGTACTTCCGTGTTTTTTCTGGGTTTTAAAAAAATTTTTATTTTACAAGGATGTGGTCATAGTTTTCTTACATATAACATCCCTCTTCACCTCTTCTTCCAATTTACTCCCACTCTTCTCTTTGTGGTTTTCCTTCCAGGTGACTGACATCCTGTCCAGAGGCTCCTCCCCCTCATCGCATCCCCCCCGCCTCACCATTTTCTGTCAGGGTGACGGGGGCTGGAGCTCCCTGGGCCAAAGCCAGGAGCAGCAGCATCTCAAGAGCCTTTTGGACTATCGCCTGAACCCTGACCCTCAGCTCCCCGACATGGACGGAGTCACTGAGTTCACCGAATACGTCTCAGAGACTGTGGACGTTCCTTCGCCGTTTGACCTGCTGGAACCCCCGACCTCTGGCGGCTTCCTGAAACTGTCCAAACCCTGCTGCTATATCTTCCCCGGAGGCAGAGGAGACTCAGCTTTGTTTGCAGTCAACGGCTTCAATATCCTGGTGGATGGAGGCTCCGACCGTAAATCCTGTTTCTGGAAGCTGGTCCGTCACCTGGACAGGATTGACTCGGTGCTGCTGACTCACATCGGTGCAGATAACCTACCCGGCATCAATGGCCTGTTCCAAAGGAAGATCGCGGAGCAGGAGGAAGAACGGAACCAAGGATCCGGCTCAAGCAGTAATGGAGAATGGATGAAGAACCTTATCTCTCCTGAACTTGGCATTGTGTTCTTCAACGTCCCAGAGAAGCTCCGGATGCCCGAGTCCACACTGAAAGTGAAGCGAAGCATCGAAGAAGCATCGCTGACGCTGCAATACCTCAACAAGCTCGGTATTACACCAGAACCTCTCCACAGGGTCATCAGCAACACCATCGAACCCATCACATTGTTCCACAAGCTTGGAGTGGGGAAGCTGGACATGTACATCCTGAATCCAGTCAAAGAAAGCAAAGAGATGCAGTTTTTGATGCAGAAATGGGCTGGAAACAGCAAAGCCAAGACTGGGATCATGATGGCCAATGGAAAAGAAGGAGAAATATCTGTCCCATATCTAACCTCAGTCACTGCCCTTATCGTTTGGATCCCTCATCGACCCACAGAAAAGATCGTCCGGGTTCTCTTCCCTGGAAATGCTCCACAGAATAAAATCTTTGAGGGTCTGGAGAAACTGAAACACTTGGACTTCCTTCGATACCCGGTGGCGACTCAAAAAGACCTTTTATCTGGAGCCCCGCCTCCAATTATCAAGCAGACCAAGATGAGATCAAGAACCGACAGCAAAGAGAGTCTAAAATCTTCACCCAAACCTCACTCGAAAACATCGAAGAAAGAAGGCGGTGGACAGGAGGATGAGACCAAGGGTGAACATATGAAAGAAAAAGGAGAGAAGAAGGAAGAGAAGAAACCGAAAAGTGAAAGTCTGAAAGCAAGCAAACAGAAGAAAAACAGTGAAGTGGCTCCGGCAACAGAGAAGAAGAAGAAGATATCCAAAGAAAAAACTGCCAAGCTGGAAAAATCATCCAAGATGGAGGAGAAGAAAGACAAAGAGAAGAAAGAAGTGAAGAAGGAGAAAGCAAAGAAAGACGATAACATACGAAAAGAAGATAAAAAAGAAACTAAAGTCAAGGAAGAAAAGAAGAAGGATCCAAATAAACCAGAGCTCAGAAAAATCACTAAACCCGACTTGAAACCTCTCACACCTGAAGTGAGGAAGACTCTGCACAAGGCCAAGACCCAGGCCAAACCTAAGGCTGACAAGAACAAAGCTAAGGAGGAGGCAGAGAAGAAGAAACCCACCCCAAAGAACATTCCAGAGGAGGTGGCAGCTGCTGCTTTGGCAGATCGTTCCATCGTTTCCTCTCCTGAAGATCTCACTGAGGACTTCGAGGCCCTGAAAAAAGAGGAGTCAAAACTGAAGAATGAAGTGATCCAGGATGACGTCCTGTCAACCCAAACGGACCATGAAGACACTGAGAACAAGGTCCAGGCTCCACTCACCGAAGTAAAACCTGCCTCCCCAAAATCTCCAGAAAAACCTCAAAGTCCCAAAAGACCTGCTGAAATTAAGGACACACGCAGTGTGTTTGACAAAAAGTATGAGGAGGAAAAAATGGAGAAATATGACAAATATCCAGTTAAAGATCGATCGAAAAAGAGTGACAGCTCAGAGGAGGAGGGTGACGTCATTGAGAAAGCTGAGGTGGAAGGAACTGAAGATGACGAAGTCCTCAAATACAAACCAGAGGAGGCCAAAAAAGAAAAACATGGAAAGGAATGGGACACCAAACCAGCCGAGCAGAAACTTCCTGTTCCAACAGCCACTGCTGCCTCAGCTTCAGAGCAGTTCTCCTACATCCAGGATGAAACTATACCTGGGTACTCAGAGACTGAACAGACCATCTCAGATGAAGAGATCCATGAAGACGCCGAAGACCGGATCCCACAGCTCAGGTACAATAACAGTTATCGATGATATAAACAGTCTAATCTGATCTGTTCGATCAGATAAGAGCAATTATCTGATTAAAATCACCTGGATCTGTCCTCAATACTCTCATGTCTTTGTGCGTGTGTATCTGTTCATCTGATTTATTTTATTTTACAACTGCAGGTGTAAAAAAAAAAAGTCAGAAAAGAGCAGTGACATTAAACATGAGCTGAAGACAATAACAGGAAGTTGGATCCTGTTATCATATACCGTCTAAATCAGGGGCCACCAACCCTGGTCTTCCAGAACTCCTATCCTGCATGTTTTAGACGTTTCCCTCTTCCAACACACCTGATTCAAACGATGAGCCTGTCACCAAGGTCTGCAGCAGCCTGAAAACGACCGTCAGGTGTGCTGGAAGAGGGATACAGCTAAAACATGCAGGATAGTAGCTCTGGAGGACCAGGGTTGATGACCTCTGGACTAAATGGACATAGATTTAACGGTTAAACAGATAATGCAATCTTAGCAGAAATATAATTTTGTGTTTTTGTGTTGAAGGTACGACGTGGGCTCCTATGATGTCTCTGTTCCCGATGTCCCTGGAACCTTTGACTCCATGCATGGAATTAAAGAGATGAAGAGCTCTGCTGTATCTGATGTCCCAGGTGTTAAACCTAAAACCTTCTCTGGAGCTCCTGAGCCAGAGCTGGCGCCTTACCCAGCCATTATTGCTGCTCCGCTGGCTGAGGAGGAGCACATCTCCTCAGCAACATCCATCACCGAATACGACAAATTGTCCTCGTTTGCCACATCTGCTGCAGAGGACCAGTCCATCACCTCGGTGACGGCGCCTCAAACTGAGGATGCTGGAAGGAATTCACTGTTACTGGACACTGTCAACAACCTCCCATCCAAAACAGAGGTGGCTCTTGGGAAGGACTACCTCCACTCTGCTGGGACCATTTCACCCACATCTTCCCTGGAGGACGACAAATGCTTCAAATCTCCTTCCTCTGATGAGTTTCAGCCCAACATTCCAGAGATGGAAGCTGACACAAAGACCAAATCCATTCATGAAGAAGATGACGAGGAGGAGGAGGAGGATGAAACTCCAAATGTTGACATTCCTTTGGGGAAACTTCAAGAGGGCTATGAACACGCGACATCTGTGATGCTTCAGGAGAAAGAGAAATCTCCCCCAGCAGCTGTTTTACCTCTTTCCTTCTCACCGTCCAGAGAAAATCAGGGTTTGTTCAGCTCTGACTTTAAACCTGGTGCTGAACCAAAGTCCACGTCGCCTCCTCTGTCCTCCTCCCCAGGGTTGGACTCCCACTCCAGGCAGGAGAGTGAGGATAGATGCCTGAGTCCAGACGACAGCACCATGAAACTGGCCTCACCCACTCAGTCTGTACCGACCAGCTGCGGATACTCGCCGACTGAAGACAAGGCAAGTAAGACAGATCTGAAGGCCGAAAAGTCCGTCACAATCTCTGACAACACCTCATTCATCGGGCTGCAGGGTGAACCTACCACCTTCGAAGCATCTGAAGAATCAGATGAGGATGAAGATGATGAGGATGATGACTATGGCAAAAAGGATCTGCAACCCACCATGAAGGCTAAGCTAATGGAGGCTAAAGAGGGCTGCTTCCTAGACGATGACTTCCGCTTTGAGGTGAAATTTTCAAAGACAGAAACTGTGAGGAACTCTGATGAGACGCAAGAAGAGAAACCAAAACCGCAGATGGTCACCTCAGATGAAGATGAAAAAGACGACGAATTCCCAGACGTCAAAGGGACTAAAGAAAGTAAGGTAGGCTTTCAAGCTGATGAGAAAACAGATGTTGCTTTTAAAGAACCTGAGAAGAGCGTTCACTTCAGTCTCTACAATTACCCAGAGAAGGAAACCAAACAAAGAGGCTCTGAACGATACATCAGACAGGACACGCCTTACGTTCATGGAAAAACATTTTCTTACAGCGATTTTTATGACAGTAAAACAAGCTCTGTGGATTCGTATGACTCCTATCGGCAGGAGTCTGTAGAGAAGTCAGAGAAGGATGTTGGAAAAGGTGAAGCAGAGTCACAGAAATATGAGCCAGTGTCAACAGTTACATCCTCTGAAAAGCTGCCACAGAAGGACTTATATGAAAAGGAGTTGTCTGCAACGTCATGGCTCGACTCCAAAAGCACTGCTGCTTCTTTTTCACCTCCATTTGAGAAAGAAGTCAAAGAAAAGGAGACTTCAGATGTTTTTGGAGGATGTCGCTTCCCTTCAGTTGCTGACCGCCCTGAAGCATCATCGGCGTTGCTCTCATCGGAAAAACATCCGTCAAAAGCCCAAACAGAAAGTACAAAGTCCATCACGTACGGTGAGAAAGGAGCCTGTCTGGAGGTTGATATGCGAAAACTGACAGCCAGGGATGAAGAGGACTATGATGACGATGAAGTTGTTGATGAAGATGATGAGGAAGATGAAGATGAAGAAGAAGAAGATGAGGAGGAGGAAGATGCTGTTGATTCAGATACAGAGAAAGGAGCGAAGGAGAAATCAGAGAAGGATAAAAGTCCGATTACTGAGATGTTTGACTCAAATCGGCCTGAGTTTATGATTTCTATGGCAGGGTATGGATATGACAGTCAGGGAAAACCGAGTCCAAAAGAAACCAGTGTGAGTCCATCTGCAAAACCTGAAAACAAAACCCACACAGATGTTAGTGCAAAACCAGGAGCATCCGGATTCTCTGGGTTTTCCTCTGAGTTTGAATACTCACATGGAGGAGACAAAGACCTGTTTCCAAGTGCAGACAAACAAAAAGAAGATTTCACTGTTAAATCAAAAGAGGATTTGTTCACACTGAAATCGACCCAGGAAACATACCTCGAGAGTGACCGATCTGATCCGGAGTTCGACAAACAAAAGACTCCAGATCTTCTCAGTAAGAGCTCCCTGGACACCAGCTTCCAATATTCCACCACTGTCGCTCCAGCCTATTCCTCCTCCTCAGCATACAGCTACTCATCCTCCACTTCCGGATCGTTGTCCACCAGTCGTCAGTTTGGCGAGGAGCTGGAGACGCCGGCCTCTGCCGAGCCTCTGTTTGAGTACTCCTTTAAGGATGAGCACTCCTCTGTCACAGACTCACCATTCTCCAGCTCCGGTGGCGTAAAAGATGACTACCTGGAGGTGTCGGAGAAACAAATCACTGCGACGACCACGGCCGAGTCCAGCTCCAGTTTAGCCCGATTCTCACCTCTGAGCCCCTTCGAGGAGGTCAAAAGCTTCCCTCCACTTTCAACCACTGCTTTGTCTGAACATAAGGACCATACAACTATGTTAGGTGGAGCTGTGGACAAAGGCCCACAGGCTGAATGCTTTTACAAACCTGATTGGTCTGAGGGATCCAAACTGGACTCAGCTGGTGGGTTTGGACTCTACTCTCACCAAACTGAACTCTCTAAAGACAAAGAGGCAGCTAGTGCTGCGCTGTTTGGAGTCACGTCATCACCACGTCCGGAAGTAGAAGGTAAACATTACTTTGAAGAGACAGACAGTAGCGAAGAGGAGGATGAGGAGGCCTACATGCGTGAGATGACTCGTAAATCCTCGTCAGGCAGTGGTCAAAGTGGCAACCTGTTATTCTCTGCTCCCCCAGCTGAGAAGCCCCTCCCAGATGTTCTTCGCTCTTATGTGCCATCACCTCTACAACAGAGCAAGCCTGACACCGCCAATGGACCCACAGAGGTCCCCACAAGTTCACCATTGCCTGCTGGAGCAGCAGCTACTGCTGGTGGTGTAACACCAACTCCAACCAAAGCCGAGCCCAAAGAGGAGGGGGCATCTTACCGGAGTACTTATGAATGGGAGTTGCCAAAGCCTCAGATTGGGATGGTTCCAGGCGACTCACCTCCTCATTATCGACATGATGATGAGTTTGAAGAGGAGTGTGAGATGGAGCCAGAACATCCCGCCCGTCCACTGTCACTGTCTTCAACAGAACAGCCATTCCGGTCACCGTTTTACACTGAACGGGGAGAAAGGGATGATGAGGACAGTGACGATCAGGACCTGGCTGATGAAATCCCGATGGGAGCTGCCGCCTCCTACACCAGCCGCTCCTCTCCTGGATATTCTTCCTCTGAGCAGCGGCAGCGCAAAGATGACCTTTCACCCTCCTTTATTAACCCCTGTATGAGACAGCTATCTAGTGATGAAGAGGATGAGGAGCAGGGACGCCGGAGTGACCAATCACAGGAAGGAGATGAACATGACCTGTCAGTGAAAAGACGAGCCCACAAACAGCCTCGGCAGTCACAAAGTGCTTCCCTGAACCAGACTGGAGGTCTATCCACAGGCCTGGGACTTGCCACAGAGGACACCCCACCCACCTCTGTCAGCGAGTCCGTAGCCTCACAGTCTGACTCCGATCTGCCTCCAGGCACTGAGGACTACCCGTCTGCCACTGGCGAAGGCAACATGGACTCAGACGAGGATGCAGAGTACATGCCAGTCGATAAATTATCTGCAGGTCACTCTGGTTCAAGGAGAAGCCAGGATCCTGCTCCTGTGCCGCTCATGGATCCGTATCCTCATCCTCCTCGCCCAGATGTGTGCATGGTAGATCCAGACTCTGTGGATAATGGTTCCATCAAAAAGGAAACAAAACCTAAAGGGTTGAAGAAGAACTCGGGGAAAACTAAATCAGCATCCCCAGCTCGGCGTAAAAGGTCTCCGATGCCAGTCAAACAGACGCCATCTCCTCGCAGTGCTTCACTGAAGAAGAAGGACACTGATAAAAGCTCCCGGATGTCTCGTCTGTCAGATGGACAGGGCTCCAAAGATGATGACCACTCCAGGTCCAGCTACAACCCTGGAAAAGGGCTGAGCAATGGAGTCAAAAGCAGCTCTGGTAAGTACAATTCACCAGAGCTCCAGTCTGATTCAGTAGATTGACATTTTACTGACTGAGGTACTGCTACAAACACCTCTTTGTGCAGTAAACTGACAGCTTGGTCCTCTTTCAGGTTCACAGAAGTCCAGTTCTGCAGCTGGTCTTCCTATTTACGTAGACTTGGCCTACATCCCAAACCACTGCAGTGCCAAGAACGTTGACCAGGAGTTTTTCAAGCGTGTTCGATCGGCGTACTACGTGGTGAGCGGAAATGATGCGGCAAGTGGTGAACCATGTCGAGGAGTACTGGATGCCCTGCTAGAAGGGAAGGCCCAGTGGGGATCGAACCTCCAGGTAACAAATCCACCCCTGACCCTGAACCTATCACACCAGATTCATTCTAAATTCTGTTAAAGACACAACAGTTTGTGCGATCAGACTCTTGTATCTTTGTGCACACCTGGGGTCACAAGGTTTTACCGTGAACACTTTCAGGTCTGGATTTCAAAGGTGCACAAAGTGGTTTGATACTAGTGTACATTTCATGTGAGTAGGATGATGTTTTTCCTTTAAAGCTGACTTCCTGTTGCCAGAAGGTGGCGTCATAACTGTAACTCATTTACACATAGATATTTTTAGTGTTGGTGTCCGATGAAGCTTAAGACGTTCTGTTCACATTGGACAGTGACGTGTCCATGGGTTAAATGGAAACATCCAAAGGCAACAGTCGAGCAAACCTCAGAGTTTTCGGAGTTCATTCAAGCCACGTAGGACTTTTGTCACTGATTTTTCCTCAAATGTGTAAAACCCTAGTCAGATCCTCCGTATCACTAATGTGTTCGTCTTTCCTTGATTACGCACCTGAATCCCTCCCCTCATGGTGAAAAACTTCGAACTGTACTCCATCACAAGCGTGTATTTGTTTACAGACCAAACCCAAACCAAACTGTAACTTGGGCCTTCTTACAATTCCAGCAGTAAGAAACAATGAAGCTGTTTCCGTGTTTGTTGCTGCTGCGTCCATACTGCGACTGTGTGGAATTCACATTCCCACAATGCACTTCACAACAAAATTTCTGAAAGGGCCCAAGTGATGTATTGGTTTGGTAGGTAAACAAACAGAGGCTTGTGATGCTGATGTTTTTCACTGTGAGGGAAGTGATTCAGGTGCGTAATCACAGAAAGACGAACACATTAGTGATACGGAGCACTGGAGTTTTACACATTTGAAGAAAAATTAGTGATGAAAGTCCTGCAGAGCTTCAAGTTGAATTAATACGATGAAGAAGTACAACGGGGGCCAAAACATGCATGTTTAGACCAACATGGTGGACGTTCTGTTGAGAAGAAGGAACCACATCTGGAGCGTCCAGGTCAAACCCATGAAATAAAATGTGTTCCCCACTTTGGGCACTTGAAACGTTTGGGTAGTTTTCGTTCATGTTTGATTGTTGGATGAAAACGAACCCATGTCGCCTCTTGGTGAAACCTCTGACTTCCTGTCGGCCTGTGCTCGTCTCCCAGGTGACGCTGATCCCGACCCATGACACCGAGGTGACCCGAGACTGGTACCAGCAGAGCCACGAGCGGCAGCAGGAGCTCAACGTTATGGTCCTGGCCTCCAGCAGCACCGTCGTCATGCAGGACGAGTCTTTTCCCGCCTGCAAGATCGAGTTCTGATGGAGTGTCGGGTTCTGTCCGGTCCGTGGTACATCCGGTTGAATGCCGTCTTTCGCCTGGTGTTCACATCTGGGTCGGCTTTGTGCAGCCCACACAGATCTGGGTATCGGACAGTTTTCTACATTTTTATTTATTTATAATCTGGTCGTTGTATTAAACTTGGGTCTGTCCTGTTTTCTGTTGTAACTCGGAGACAGCGGTGTCCAACACCATGAGCCCGTTGAAAAAAACACTGGTCAAATATGAACAAATGAAGCGCAGTAAACGTGGTCGCTCGTCGTCTAATTGACCCTTCGTTAAGACACTGACAACTATTCACGGAAAAATACTCATTCTAAACAGTGAACGACTTGTTTTCCATTTTCCGATGTTAAAACAAATTGTTAAATATCTCAGTGAAAAGTTGACAAAAAGGACCAGAATGTGCACTGTAGTGTTAGCGTGATTGTTCAAACTCATTAGCTAGCTAACCTCATCTAACTGTTAGTGATTAACATGATGAGTATTAATATTAATAATGTTTCAAAACACAAATATGGGTTCAAAGACAGAAATGTTATTTGCTGGGAGCTCTTTGCTAATCTAGCTCATGCTATGTTGGTTTAGCTAATCTACGCAAAGGAACTTTTATTGCTCCAATTATCACTAAACTGTGAATGTAACGGGTCTATTTACATATTATGGTCCTTTCTGTCTCATGTTTGATTTACTGAGCTGTTTCAGAAATGTGATCAATAAAAACTACGTTTGCTCTGAGGTAAGCTAGTTAGCGGATGCTATCTTGCTAAGCACATAGATATGAACAAAGATGGTTGAATACTAACTTGAACTCATACAGTACATTAAAAGTATGTGGGTTTGTAGTACTGCAGATAGTACACATACATCAGAGTATTTCACATAAACGATACCACAAACAATGGTTTCACAACAGACGTGGTTTTGTTTGCTAGTAGCTGTGTGCTAAGTAGCTAATATTGATGCAAATAGAGATTTTCATAGAATTAATACTATATTGTGAAAATAACTTGAAGCTGCATATTGTGGTCCTTTGTACGAACTTCTCTGTGATATTTCAGGACTATTATTATTATTATGATGATGAATATTTCATTATGTTATTTCCTTTGTCATATCTGTATTTGGTAAATTTCCCGTCAGAAAATCTCATCGCAGGTTGTTACATCATCATATTAAAACCCTTTCGAGCCTGCTACAACCAAATTCAGGTGCTGGTAATGGGATTTGCTGCACAGCCGAGTGCAGCAGGGGACCAAGGGTGAATGCACAGGATTTATATCCAGGAATGAACGTCCACATTCTGAGTCTGTACAAACTGACGAACAGGGTTTGGATCAAATCTGCTGCATCTTCAACCTCACGCTGTTCGGACAGAGTCTCAAATCACAGACGTTAGCCTGGATTCGTGGACGTTGGCCTGAATTTGCAGATGTTGGGTTGAATTTGCGAACGTTGGGCTGAATTCGTGTAGAGATCTCCTGAAGTCGTACAACAGTGACTTAACGAAGGTTCAATGGGACTAAATCAAAGCACAAGTTTACACCAGGATCCAACGCCGGAATTCATCAGACGTGTTGGTTCGTTCTGCGCTACTGTCCTGATTGAAGGCGGTTCCGTTGGTTCTTCTGCTGAATCCTTGTGGACCCTCGTGCCTCCTCCTGCGTATATTCGTTATCAAGAACCATAATCACATCTGTATCGTGGTGAAACTTTGCATTTTTAACTCCTCTGTGGTTGTTTTATTTCAGATGTTCCACCTCCCATTTGTCGTCATTTTTACGGTCAGCGAATCGTTGTCGAGGGGCGGAGCGTTAGTGGAATGTATTCGACACCAACGGGACCATGTGGAGGCGTGGGGCTGCTCTGATTGGTTGATGGCAGTGGGGGGTGTCACCCACATGTGCCTTGGTGTCCGGCGGTGTTTTCTGGTTTAACGACTGAACCGCAGCACAAGAACCGACCGGCGGTAAAATTCACTGATTGCAGAGTTTTCGGATTTAGCAGCTTCAGACGTTTGACGGCGGCGGTTTACGGGTTAGTTCAAGAACCGCAAAGGACGGTTTATTTTCAGTTTCAACAGGAGTTTTTAGTGTTGAAGTCCAGATGTGTTGATTTATTTAGGTTTATTCAAGGATGTTTTGATCAATAATGAAGGTTTATTGATCAGAAAAATAAAAACCAACAAAATCCAGATAAACATCTGTTCAGAACCGTCCTGACTTTAGCCCGTTTCAGTCGGTCTTCTGTCTTTTTACCGTCCGGTGACTTTTCTTAACTTCGTCTCATGTGCAGACATGTTTTATTTGATATCGATGATTTTATACTTTGAGTATAGTTTTCAGCCAATTTTAACCAATAAAACCAGTCGGTCGTTCATTCATCAAAACAAAAAACTCTGACAAAAACTCGACTTTTCAGGTTTTGTTTCCAAAAGCAGGATGTGAAGCTGAAGACGAGCCCAGACGAGGAAGAGCAGGTCATTCATACATGAAAGTTCTAGAAGCTCCGACAAATAAAACGAATGACGAATCATGTTTTTGTGATTGAAAAATAAATAAAAGTATAATACCGCTAACACACGCTAACAAATGCTAATGACTCATTTTCCAGATTAAATTTGGCTCTAATTAACCCTCTGGTATCAGATGTCCTTCTGCTCTCCAACAGCCCATAATATGCATAGTGTCGTGCTAATTTCATCAACTTGAGTCATAAACCCCCCCCCCCCCCCCCAAATATTCAGTATCTGTTGTATTTTAACCTTTTAAATGATGGTTATAATGTAAACAAACCATATTTTTGATGCAAAAAACACAAATGTCCCCAGTATTCTTCATATAAATGATATTATTTACGTATTTATTTTCCCTCCTGTCACCAACACTGATTCACGAGTATTAGTTTTGAAGGGTTAAAGTGTGTTTAATGTACTCACCTGGACACCGCAGCGTTAAAAGTTGAAACAGGAGCTGCCATTTGTGACCAAAAACTGTTACTGATACAAACTAAACGAAACACTGCCTTAAAGCATGAACCGTGCGTCTGGACGTGGAAACAACCGTCCGGTGTTCGCATCAGTGACTGTTTTCAGGTTCATCTCAGTGTTTTAACCTCCTGCAGTGAAAATATGAAAGTCGTATCTGATATTTACTCCATGTTTCAGTTCTTCAGTAACTGAAGCTGTGAAAGAGGAAACTGGAAAGTAAATAATGACGTCAGAAAACAACAACTTACAACAATTTCATGATGATTTTTGGCTCCGATTTGGAAAATGAGTTTTTAATGTTAACTTTGGAAACAAATGTTGAAAAGGAGAATATTTTTCACTGTTTTTGGTTTTAGTTTCTTTTGGAGACTGATGAACTAAACATGCACAGACTGAATCCGACCTGAAACCGACAGGACCAACAGCTCCAGGGTTGTTTTTTCAGCCCAAACTTTAGATAAAAATCTGCTTTATGTCGCATGGCATGTCCATCAGATGCATGAAGACGAAAGAGACGCCAACCCTGAATGTCAACAAGCAGATGACCTTTACTCCATCCCCTGGTTGCCTTGGTTACCTTTACTCCATCCCCTGGTTGCCTTGGTTACCTTTACTCCATCCCCTGGTTGCCTTGGTTACCTTTACTCCATCCCATGGTT
>JAQQZY010000019.1:3283973-3300125 GCA_030068375.1 Ostorhinchus rueppellii | reverse complement strand
ATAGGTTAATGGGCTAATCTAAATTGCCCATAGGTGTGAATGTGACAGTGATTGTTTGTCTCTATATGTCAGCCCTGAAGAGGATAAAGCGGGTATAGAAGATGAATGAGTTTACTTTTACCATCTTTTAAACTAGTTTCAGTAACGTTTCACTGGTTTAAACCACGTCTTTAGTTTCATTTTACTTGAATTAGTTTGGTTTAACCATCAGATAGTTTGCTTTTACAGTCTGTTTGACTGTTTAGTTTTGTTGTATTTTATACTGGTTTAACCAATTTCTAATCTGTTCAAACTGTCTCTTAGTTTAGCTTTACTGTCTTTTCTACTGGTTTTAACGGTGAGCGTCCTTCTTTCCTCTGATGGTCTGTGAACATCGGCCTGGATTCACTTGTGGTTTTGGTTCTAGAGACTATAAAGGTTTATTTCTAGAGAACATTTAAAACACTTGTAGACGCAAATATAAGATCTGCTAAAACCAGCAAAATACCAACACAGCCAGGATCTACTAAACCTGATCAAGTCCTGAGTGTGTTCTGGTTCCACAGCGCCCCTGCTGGTCAGTGTTTGGATCATTCCTACCACATGTTCGCTCCTGTTCTGGTGTGCTATTGGTTCCACTCACCATGTTCCTGACGTCCGGCAGCGTCAGCCACAGTGGGAACACGATGGGCAGCATGAACAGGTACGACGCCTGCTTCCGTCTGGTGTCCGGCCACTCCAGAGACAGAGGCTCGTTCTCCTCCTCCTCCTCCTCCCCTTGCCCTTCCTCCTCCTGCTTCTCCTCCTCATCCTCACTGCTTTCATCATCACTCTCATCAGAGTCGCTGCCTTCCTCTCCACTGCTGTCTTCATCTTCCTCATCCTTGCCGCCGCCACCTTCACCTCCCTCACCACCGCTGCCGCCACCATCACCTCCTTCTCCGTCGCCACCACCACCTCCTTCTCCGTCGCCACCACCACCTCCTCCTTTGTCACCACCACCACCTCCTTCTCCGTCGCCACCACCACCTCCTTCTCTGTCACCACCACCACCTCCTTCTTTGTCACCACCACCACCTCCTTCTCCGTCGCCACCACCACCTCCTTCTCCGTCACCACCACCACCTCCTTCTTTGTCACCACCACCACCTCCTTCTCCGTCGCCACCACCACCTCCTTCTCCGTCGCCACCACCACCTCCTTCTTTGTCGCCACCACCACCTCCTTCTCCGTCACCACCACCACCAACTGACCCTGCAGCTCTTGATGGTGTCTGGAAGAGATGATGGAGATGTTCACCAGCAGAGTCCAGCTCACAGAACCTGGTTCTATTTGAACCCTTTAACCCCTGAGCGTTCTCATCTATTCATCTAAATTCAACTGTTTGTTCAATAGGAAACATTTCACAACATACTGGCAGAATAGAACACTGTTCTTTTCAGTGACATCTGAGCATGCTCAGTTCACCCCCACCACCTCTGGAATGGAGGTAAAACACAGCAGTGAGTGAGACTGACTGACTATAAAAACAGACCGTTATTTTGTTTTTTACACTGTTTTCCTTGTGTGTGTGGTTTTTTTTTAAACTGTTATTTCCTTTTTTGTGGTGATTTTCCTTTTTTACTGTGTTTTTCCTGTGTTTTGTCCATAGCACTGCCATATGGAGTTAAACAGGTGTCAAAAGCAGCTGGACTGATTTAGAAAAAAAAAGAGCTAAAACATAAACTACTGGTTCTAATTCACATCCTTGTTCAGTTTGTTCCAGTACCAGCTGATGTTCAACCTCCTAAATCTGCTAGTAATGTCCATTCTAGTGCCTTATTTAGTCCAAACCTGTCAAACTTCAGTTCCTCTCTGTCTTTTTCTGTTATTCCACCTGTTTTGACCTAAAACACAGTAAAACAAAAGGAACACAAACACATACTCACAGCAGCTTTAATGAACCTGAAACGGATTCACATTCAGCAGAACCTTTACCTGGAACTATGTCAGGGGTTAAAGGGTTAAACTCCGACCAGAACACGTCTGTGGAATATGACAGTAAATAATGCATCTTCTGGTTCAGGTTTGTTCTGTTTCCAGAGCAGAACCTCTTCTGTTACATATGGAACACACACCGTGCACAAGGTCAGCTCTGAATTCTCCTGTGGTTTCATTTTCTCTACAGACCCACAGAATCACAGCCACTGAACTATTATTTTACATTTGTTCCACGTAGATCAGGGGTGTCAAACATACGGCCCGTGGACCAAACCTGTCCACCAAAGGGTCCGGAGTGAATTTACCACGTGTAAAAAAAAAAAAAAAAAGACACTGATGATATGAACGGTCAATGGTGTCAAACTCATTTTGGTTCGAAAAAGGAAACCATCCACAAAGTGAGTAAAAAATGTGCATTGACACTGAATAAGAATCCCATGAACCAAGATTACTATTAATCATTGACATATGCCAGACTGCAGAAATGTAAAAAAAAAGAAAAAAAAAAAGTAATTTTTGTATGTTTTGCATCAAAAAATATTTGTTTTAAAGGACATTTAAAGGACTGAAAATAGGACAGTTTTTGAATATTTGGTATTTTTGTTTATGGTTCAAGTTGATGAAATACAAAAAAAATTTAAATAACTTAAAGACAAACTATGAAACAATGTTGAAATTAATACAGCACAGACTTTCGGTGATTAGAACAGAGCTCTGTGTGGGATACACGAGGGTTAACACAACATCACATGAACAAGAACAAAACAAACACAGAATTAACCCTGTTTTCCAGAAAAAAAAGCTTCTGCTGTTCCAGTTTTCGTGTAAATGTCCCGCCCCCTTTCACCTGGACCTGGACCCGGTCTCCGCCCCCAAGTGACGGCCTCAGGAGGCGGATCGGCCCATACCTTAGAGTCTGTGGGCGTGTCCGGCTTCTTCTCTGGTGTGTCTTCAGCTTTGGGAGGCTGTGAGGTGGAGGGTTGGGCTGCAGCGCCTCCTGGTGGACTGACAGCAGCACCGGCCTGTTCACACTTCAACTTATGATCAGCATCTGAAGAGCGAGGAGGAAAGCACGTGAACCAAGACAGACCAGGGTACGTGGAGTCATCATGTCCAGGAAAGAAAGGAGATAAAAGACTGTTTTAAAAGACCTGTTAAATAAAACTGAGATTATTTCTATAATTGTTCATCATTTATGAGCTATCACTTTTTTCAAGTTTTATTTCATTGTATACGACTAGATATGGAATTGTATTTATTAGAGTATGTGATAGTCGTGTCTTTGTTTATGCTGCCACTGTTGGAAAAACTGATTTTTAATCTCAATGAAGATTTTTACCTCATTAAATACAAGAAATGTAGATAGAAATTATATTTAAAAAGTGTAAAAACACAACTCTCACATTCTGTGAGAAAAATGTAGGATGGATGGATGGACTGCAGAAGCAGAATGATACCCAATTAAACTGGAATAAAATAATAATGGATTAGATTTTTATTGCACTTTACAAGTCACTCAGGCGCCTTCTCAAAGCGCTTTTACTTTATTGATCCATTATTCATTCACTCTCACATTCTCCCTCTAGTGATCACAGAAGTGTGGCTGCCATTTCTGCGTCTACGACCCCTCCGACCACCACCGAACGTTCACACACATTCATACACCAGTAAATAAAAGAAACAGTAAAAAAAAAAAACAGAGCCCAGTTTAGTTTAAAGCAGCACCAGGAGCTCTGGATGACTGACTCTGGATGACTGACTCTGGATGACTGACTCTGGATGACTCTGACTCTGGATGACTCTGACTCTGGATGAGACTGACTCTGGATGACTCTGACTCTGGATGACTCTTGGTTCAACATCAAAGGCATTGCTTTGGTTTCAGTTTCCTGGTTCTTATGACAGCGTACACTTATGTTTTATGCTTCGGACTGGTCGTATTTCCATTCTGTCCATGAGCGTCTGTCTGAGGGAAGATGCTAAACGGCTGATGTGCTTCCTGTGTGTGATCACGTCTGTGTCAGTGGTCGCTTTAAAGAGCTGCAGCCTGATTGAGTCGCACAAACACACTGGGTCCCATCTGCATGTTAATCCTGCTCCTGATTGATTCCGGTCCTCGTGGAAACCTCTTCAGACCCTCAGACCTGAAGCAGCTCATTACTCTGCAGCGTGACGCACAAACACAAACGCTGAGAGTCTCTGATTACAGACGACCAAGCCCTTCAGCGCCGACGTCTGCGACCGACCAACAGACCAGAAATGAGGGATTAAAGGAAAGGACGAGTGTTTGAAAGAAAACGACAAACAGCAGACGGAAACACAGACAGATCCACACAGAGGTTTGACAGGATTTTACTGTCAATAAGTACCAGCAGACAGGAAATAAAGGAGCAGGAGGAGGAGGAGAAGTGCTGTTGCTCAGTTGGTAAAGCAGACCACTAGGGTTATGCCAAAGACTGCAGGGTTGTGGCTTTGAATCCTTGCTCTGACTGTCCACAGGTTGAAGTGCCATTGAGCAGGACACTGAACCCTGAACTGCTCCAGTGGGTGTGACAGTCCCTCAGTATAAAGTGTCGGTTAGAAACAGGTGGAACTGACGGTCGATCCTCTGAAGCTCAGACACATTTAAACTGAACACCGCCCACACCCAGTGACCTTTAAAGACGCTTTTAGGGAATAAATGCAGATTTATGAATTCAAGACGTTCTAAGACCATGTGGGAACCCTGTCAATCAATCAATCAATCATGTAAAACCCATCATATGATGCGTTCAGGTGCCTCTTCCAAACTGGGACAGTGGGACTCACCTCCACATCGCTGAGTCCTGCTCTCTAAACGTTCAGTTAACGGGATGTTCAGAGGTTTCACTTTGTTTCTCGCTGTAATGGAAACGTTTCTCAGATAATTGTCTGATCAAACAGATCAAAAACAACAACTCTAATAAACAACAAAACAACAGCAACACGAACAACAAAAACACCACTAACAACAGCACAAACACAAACAACAAAACAAACCAACACTAAAAATAACGAAACAAAATCAACAAACAACAAACACTGACTAACAGCTCCACCCAACACCAAATAAAAACGTGTGTCTGTTTTAATTAAGTTCAGAAACAGTTCTAAGGCCATAAAAACAACAACACCATGAGCAATACTGACAACAAAACAAGCAGTAACAACAACACCTACTGTAATAATAACACCACTTAAAACAAAACAACAATAATAACAACAATAAGTCGCAACAACAACAATAGCACCAAAAACACAAACAAAACAAATCAAACAGTACCAACAACAACACTGAAAACAACAATAACATCTTCTTACCTCTCCTCTTCACTGGCCCCTCCCCTCTGACATCACCATTAAAAGAGGTCTCTGATTGGTCAGACACAGCAGAATGAACATTTAACACCTGTTCCACACAGACTCACACACATCAGCTGGTGCAGACCACAACAGAGCCAGGATTTATGAAAACACAACAACAACAAAAATATCCTATCTTTTCTATATCATAAATATTCGGGGGATGGGAACCTGGATATGTCAAAGATTAGGAACAAAACTGATAAGAACGTCTGCATGGGGAGGTTTTATTATTTTATTTTGTTGTAATAAATCATTCAGAATTCAAATAAACTGGCCTTTAAAGGGTTAAACTCCTGAAAAGTGCTGCATGTTTGGTAGTTTTGGTCAGAGCTGAAGTCGTTTAAGACATTTACGGAAAAAAAACCTAAACAAAACAAAAAGATATTTATGTGTGATGATCTTAGAATAGTTTTTTTTCCTGTGTGTACATTTTTGGGTATTAGAGGGTGTTAAATGTGCAGAGGTTTAACGCTTCAATAAAAGTGCAGTGAAGGCCCTGATCCACAGAGTTAAAGCCTGCCAGTCTAAACTCAGGGCCTCAGGTTCCGGTACTTCTTCAACCAGAACCCAGCGTCGTCCTCGGAGGTGAACGGCGCTCAGGCAGGTGTTCAAGATGCTGATGACGTCCAGTCCAGCGGCCGCTCCTCCTCAGATAAAGAGCTTCGGTGTGAACCCTCTGGCCCTTATCCAGCTTTTATTAGCCTGGATTCAAAGCTGATTAAGGATCAGAGCAGGCCCAGGAACAGGAGCCAGAACACAGACAGGCTGAAGGTCGAAGAGCTGCATCACGCTACAGCAGCGGACCACGACTGACCCGGGTCATACTGGACCAGGACTGACCTGGGTCATACTGGGACTGGGACTGACCCGGGTCATACTGGACCAGGACTGACCCGGGTCATATTGGGACTGGGACTGAGCTGGATCATACTGGGACTGGGACTGACCCGGGTCATATTGGGACTGGGACTGACCTGGATCATACTGGGACTGGAACTGACCCGGGTCATACTGGACCAGGACTGACCCGGGTCATACTGGCCTGGCGCTGGGACAGACCTAAGTCCTCCTAGGTCTGGAACCAGGTCTGGGTATGGGACTGGGACAGACCTGAGTCAAACTGGGTCTGGGTCTATGACGTGGTACAGAACAGGACTCTCTCAGGTTCTGGACCCACATGTCGTCCACAAGCCTCTGGGTTCAATCTCAAACTTTTATCTGTTTTCATGGACATCCACTGACAGTATCATTATAAACTCCGCCCACATCCATGAACAGTGTCATTATAAACCCCGCCCACATCCCCTAACAGTATCATTATAAACTCCGCCCACATCCATTAACAGTGTCATAATAAACCCCACCAACCCAAAAAATCCAGATAGTGTGTTTGGCCCTGCTGTGTGAACATAGTGTTAGTTTAGGAATGTTCCTTTGTTGATAATGTGCTTTAGTGGATGAGTATGGAAGTAAATCTGTGCCATCAGATACTGAATAATTGTATTTCGGAAGATTTTTTTTTTCAATAGTTGAATTTCGTAATTTGAATTGGGTTTTTTTGTTTTGTTTTTTTTATAGTTGAATGCTTTTAATAGTTGCATTTAATTTTTTTTTTTACAGTTTCAAAATCTGAATTCAATTATTCAAAACAAGTTTTCAATTCAATATTCTCAAATAAACTCTGTTACAAATTCACTATAAAACAATTCAATATCGCGCAGACATCTTGTCCAAACAAAACCAACAGGGTACTGATCACTTGATCTAAATTTCACCCAATCATGCGTCAAGCTGAAGATCACATGACACTATATTTACATCAAGTGTGTGAATCACCTGCGCTACTACCTGTAATATGAACGAGCACAGAAAAAAATGGATTTCAACCAAAAAATCTGTCTTGTGTATTGAGACGTGTTGTGTGAACGGAGCCTTCGACAGTTTAGTCGGTGATGGTACCTTCTCCCAGAGGGTCCAGGGTGTGGATCATCAGTTGGAAGATGGTGTTCCTCAGTGACGTGTTGTGGAGGGAGGCTGCGCTGCCGCCCCGCTGCAGGATCGGACGAACCTGAACACACCACAAACACATCATCTAAACACTTCAACTGACAGACGAGCTGTAAATATGGCTTTACCTGATGTAAGATACATTCATCTAAGCTTCATTTATGGTGTTAAACTCAACAGAATGATCCAAAAATATGTAAAAAAAAAAAAACAAAACGCAAACTATGTCAAATATGTGAATATATGTGTGGAATCATGTTCTCGGCACAAACGTCATTCATTTCCTCTGTTCATGAATCCTGTTATTTCTCTAATAATGTGACCAAAAGTCTAATCAGAATAAAAATACATTTAGTATCAATAAGAGGAGGGGGGCTTTGATTTGGGTGGACCCGTTCGAATGCCTAATGACCATGTGACCATCTGCGCTCACGTTTGACCATGTTTTTATGTCGTGTATCATTAGTTCGAGGTCGATCCAGACCATAACCATGATTATATAAATAAACTTTACATAACCACAGGCGTATGTCATCATTAACCCTCTGGTATCCAGATGAGCATGTTACGCACACGTCCTGTTATTAAAGGTCATATTATTTTTACAATTAGTTTTATGTCAGAATTCAAAAGTTCTTCATCTTTGCATGATTTTAAAAAATTCAGACCAAACTATGGAAGTGAATCTGTGCCATCAGATACTGAATAGCTGTACTTCGAAAAAAAAAATGTTTGAATAGTTGTATTTTGTTATTTCAATATTTTATAACTGAATTTTTAAAGTTGAATTTCAAATTTATTTTTTTTTTTACAGTTTTATAATCTGAATTCCATTATTTAAAAAAAAAAAAAAGTTCAATATTCTCAAATACAATGCCTTTCAAAGTCACATGACATGTTGACCAGACAAAATCAACATGGTACCGAATCTGACTTTCACCCAATCATGTGTCACGCTGAAGATCACATGACACTCAGGTAGTAGCACAGATGTGATGATTCACAGGCTTGATGCAAACATACCATCACATGATGAAAGTATGTGTAAAACAAATCTGAAATTCAAATATTTAAAAAAAAATTCAACTATTAAATTTTTTTTTTTTTGCGAAATGTAATTATTCAATATCTGATGGCACAGATTTACTTCCATACTCATTCAAGTTTTGAGTCTGAACTGAATGTGACCCTGAAGTGACCCACATGGACTCAAGAGGTCCTGAAGTCATACGTGACCACACAGAAGCACTCAGTGTTTGGAGGTAACACTCCTGGGACACAGAACTGTTACATGTAAAGGTCGGATAAATGCGAGTTCATTATGTGGAGTTGCTCAGTAATAATGTAAAATAAACATGATGTAATTTGTGCAGAGTCGAACCTTTGTAACCGGGTGGAACATGCAGATATGTGTAAAGTATTCAGTCATCAGGTCGAACTGGTCACCCCAGTGGACAGTTCTCCAGCTGTTCTCTTCTATATTCATGGGTTTGTTGTTTTAGTTCCATATCAGCCAACACAGTGGACACTGATGCACCATCCCATAATACACTGACATTCACACCATCACTGTAACTTCACTGTTTTTGATAAACCTGATCTGCACTGACATGCATGAGAGTAAATTAATTGCTAATAAAAATTGGAAATATGATCAAATGTGAGAAACATTAGATTATCTGCATTCAAATGTTTTTATTTGATAGTTTTCACAGTTTATCACTTTCTGAAATTGCATTTTTTGCTTCAAAAATTAAACACATGGTGTCAGGAGGATGTTTCTGGAACTCCACCAAAAATTAGGTAGATTTGTTTCTTTATTGCTTTAACAAAAAAACAACAAATAAAAAAATTCAATTAAAAAACATTTTTTAATCAAAACAAATAAATTCATTTCAATAAAATATGAAAGCAAAAAGTGTTCAAATGTAATTTTTTAGATCTTTTTTAATCGATTGAAAATGTTTTTAATGAAATATATATATATATATATTTTTTTTTTTTTATTTTTTTTTTGTTAAAGCAATAAAGAAACAAATCCTCCTTTGTAAAAATAAATTGCTTCATTAAAATATTCAATCACATGTTTTTTCATGCCTACAGAGGAATAAAAACACTCAAGAAAAAATCTTGACAAAGGTTTTCATAAATCATGCATGAAAGGCTTAAACTCTGTACAAGTTCAAGTACCGACTCCAGTAAAAGTACTGCTTTGAAAACTACTTCAAATATAAAAGTAAATGTAAGTGGAAAATATGCTGATAGAACAAAAGCTTAGGCAGCGCCACAGGGGGAGGGGCCTATAGTGCACAGCCCCACCCCAATAAAAACACATTTGTCTGAAGGTTATTTTTAAATGTAAGGAGTAGAAATAAAGAATCTGAGAAATAATTACTCCAGTAAAGTACAGAGAAGTAAAACTTCTACTTCAGTAACAGCTGACACCTGTACTAACATGAATGTAATGAAGCTTTTATTTTGGAAACTTTAACATATTTAACACTAAACAACATACATAAAACCAGTGAAACCCATGGATTCCAGTTCCAACAGTTTCCAGTCGCTCTCTCTGACTACACTGACATGAGTTTTATTTGTCATGATCGTTTCTATGTTTTCTTTGGTTAAATCTATAAATAACTCAGTCGCTCCGTGTTTCTTACCTTCAGTTTGCTTCGGTCGTCTGCTGTTTCTGACGGTGATTTGATGATCTTAGGAGTCGCGGGTGTTTCAGGTTCAGGTTTAGATTTGTCTTCAGGTTTTGGTGCTGGAGGAGGAGGAGGAGGAGGAGCAGGAGCAGGTGCAGGAGGAGGTGGAGGTGGAGGAGCTTCACTCTCCTGTGGATTCAAACTCAGTTACAGTCGCAGACGTGAACTTAAACATGATCCTCTGCACTGACCGACAGGACCAGAGGATCCACCGTCCACCTCCAGGACCCACAGGACACCATTCATGCACAAATCTGCACCATAAAAGGACGTATTATTTTCACTGCTTTAGGTCAGAAAGTTCATTTTTGTATGATTTTTAAAAATTCTGACCCAACCTTTAAAATCAACACATTATAAACCAGGTTGAATTCATTCCACCAAAGGAGTAAAAAATGCACCGACAGGTTTGAAATCATTTGACCTAGTATGAAAAATAATAAGACTGTTGACCGTTGTTGGCATTAATCACTAATATAAACATTTAAAAAAGAATCATGCAGAAGAAGAATTCATGCAGTGCATTTAACATTTAACTTTTTTTTTTTTTTTTTTGCATTTTTCACATTAAAAAATAGGATTGATATCACAAATGTGACATTTAAAGGGTTAAAAAATAGGACAGGTCACATTTGACCTAGTGACCTTATGAAGTAACGCTGCTGTTACTAAAACGATTTTGACACCATTAATTAAATAATATTTTCGATGTAATGTTTCTATTTCATAAATTCAAATCCCATGGGCCGGATTGGACCCTTTAGCGGCCGGTTTTGGTCCACAGGCCTTATGTTTGACACCCCTGATACAGAGAACAGTGATTTTTCTGCCAAATATCCATGTTCATGTGGACGGGGCGTTCGATATGTGGAGGAAACGTGAACAGTGAAGGACCGACAGACGACGGTCGTGTTCACATAAAACACAGCAGGAAAAATCTGAAAAAAAAACCCAAACAAACTGGTTTTAATCAGTGAATGAATAAATACAGCTGCATGTGACAGGATTATCTACTGTAACTATGGAAACAGCTGTTGTTTTGTGAATAACAGCTAAAAACAGAACATTTTATGTATATAAAATATAATACATACGTCAAATATATATGATTTTGTTTTTGTTTTTTATCTATGAGTAAGATTTTTAAAGTTTTAAATGTTCGACCTCCACATTTCTAAGATACCATCTACTTTCTTCACGTCTCACTTTGGTAAGAAAAATCTCCCATTAAACTTTACGTAAATATTAATGTTTCTAAACTATATGGACATAAATATTGGGACACATGGAGTCTGCATCTGTTAAATGTCCTGTTCATGAGGATTTAACAGAAAAACATCAATATTTCCTTCAAGTTTAATGGTAGATTTTTCTTCCTCAGTGAGATTTGAAAAAGGTAGATGTTAGACGTGGTAGAAAACTATTATTTACCGTCAGAGCAGGAAAAATATTTGAGAAATTTCGAGGTAAAACATTTAAAATCATAGTCATGGATAAAATAAAACAAAATCAATATATAGAGAAATTCATACATTTTAGAAACAAAGATAAGAATTTCAACCAAACCAACACAATGAAATGATATGTATCCCATAATATAAAACTCTATTCTGACATTAGTCCTTATTGTTTTGGATCCCAGACCCCTGTTGTCATTTGTGGACAGTCTGGGTCCTGAACCATGAATAAAGCATGTGTTGGCTCCAGCGCCGCTCCGTCATTAATGTGTCCTCATGTCTGTGCACTCACACTGAAGAGGACACTTCTGCCTCTGAAACACGCTCATCCTCGGCCTCAGCGTCCGCAGCACGGACAGAGCTGATCCTGTTTGATTCTCCTGTTTAATGACATTTGTGCAGACGGACGTGTGTGCGCGGAGGCTGGGTTCGTGGCGGTGACACCTGGAGTCCTTTCAGTTCAGCCTCATCAAACGCTCCCCCATCGTCACCTGCTCCACAGTCCCACCACGTGCTGCACATGAAAGCCTCGTCTGCACACACTGACCATTGTTTCCTCTGCGTTTGTGCTTCTGCATCATGAAATCCCTTCAGATTTAAGGACTAACTGCAAACAAAACCTTCTGTAAACACCAGTTTACACATTCATTTGTTAACCAACAGTTTGAGCACAAACACATTTTCACTCTTTTGGTTCTAAACGTCCACCTTTAACCACAACCATCGACTGATCGGAACTGTTTGACACCTGTAGATCCATTAATCAAATCAATACATGGAAATAATTGGTGTAAAATATAGTTCTTCATCTTTTCATGGTCATCAGATATGACCATATTTGGACGTTCAGAGGCTCCGTAGTTACTGTCAGATGTTATGAAATATTTTACGAGACATTTTTTGTGACGGAATAGTTTGTAAATGTAAACATTTTTTTGTAATTTTACTTTTTTAGACTAAAACAAAGAGAAACATTTGCATTTGTCATTATCTCTTAATTTCGTTGTACATATATATAATGACAATAAAGGCATTCTGTTCTGTACACAGCTGACTGCTGCTGTTTGTCATATTTATGTATTTATGCTCAATGAACAGACGAGTGAAAACAGGAAGTTGATCAGACCAATATTTTGGGAGATATTAGTAATTAAGTGGGACAGAGACAGAGTGGGTCGTCCAATAACTGAAGGGTTGGCGGTTTGAATCCCACTGTCCTACAGCTGTCACATGCCATTGTGTCCTTGGGCAAGACCTTCCCTCCAGTGTCGCTCACATTAGTGCATGAATGTGTGTGAATGTTGGGTGGGAGGGGCCGTTTGGTGGGACTCAGCAGCGACGCGTCTGTCAGTGTGTGGATAAGAGTAACACCAACAGACGGAGAAGGAATGATGGAGAGAAGGAAAAGTGGTTGGAGTTCCTTCAAAAGCACCTTAAAAATCTAATCCATTATTATTATTACTATTATTATTATTACTATTATTATTATTATTATTATTATTATTATTATTATTATTATTATTATTATCTTGGAATACAATGACCTTACAACAGCCAATCACGTTGCTATGGCCAGAATCACAGAATCATCATTGAAGTGGGTTACCTAGCAACAGGTAAACAATAGGGCCATGTTGCCATGGTGTCAGATTTCATGTCAGCTCTGAGGTTATTCAACTGAAAACACCAGTGGAATTTACCAAGAAAATAAAAGAAGGAACTGGATCAGAGGGTCTAGAACCCGTGGTTCTCCACTAGTTATGATGTAAGAACCTGGAACATTTTACTGGTTCTGATCCACTTCAGATCAGACCGGTCTGAATGTGGAGCCTGATCCAAAAGGATTTTAACACCATTGATTGTTCGTATTTTCAGTGTCATTTTTGCTTTTCACAAACTGGTCCCATGGGCCTGTTTGGACCCTTTGGAGGGCCGGTTCTGGGCCACAGGCCGTATGTTGGACCCCCTGCTTGAATTCATCTGTTCATATTTGGACTGTGGTTGTTCTACTTCTGTTTATTGAGCTCCTGAACATTTTATGTGCAGAGAAAGTTGGTGTTTCAGTAAAGTTTTGTGTTGGCGTCTGGGACTGACCTTGTCGGTGTCGTTGTTGCTCCACACTTTGACGATGTTCATGTGTTTGTTGAGCTGCGTCTTCACCATCTGTTCGATCCGACTGTTGAACTTCATGAAGCTGACGTAGCTGATGTAGCCGAGCACCAGCAGGACGCTCTCCCACCACAGGATCATGTTGTCCAAGAAGAACACGATGAGCATCATCAGGTCCAGGATGTAGAAGGTGACGTCACGGAACAGCGGCCACCACGTCAGGTGCAGCATCTCCCGTGAAAAGATGGCGCACATGCCGATGACGAAGAGGATGTTGAAGACGGCCGAGCCCACAATGGTGCCGATGCCCACGTTGCTATGGGAGATGAAGACGCCGATCAGGGAGGTGAAGAGCTCCGGAGCCGAGCCTCCTGCTGCCATGAAGGTTGCCCCGGCAACATCGTCTGAGATCTCCAACTTGTCGGTGATGACCTCGAGAGCCGGGACGAAGAACTCATCGCAGACGATCGCCAAGGCGACGAACATGTAGGTCATCCCGATAACGTGCAGGACCACCCAACCCTCCCGCCGCTGCTCCACCGAGAACAGGTCCTCAGGGTATTCGCCCTTCCTATGGGGGGGTTGAGGGGGATGTAAGGGGGGCGGGGTGGTGGGCGGTGTTGTGGTGGTGGTGGGCGGGGTGGGGGGCGGGGTCGGAGGGGGTTTGGGTTCCACATAAATACACTGTTCGATATCTGTCCTGTTGACGATGATCACCAGAGGAGGTTTGGTGCTGAGCTCCGTCTCATTGGACGCCCCCACCTCCCGAATGTCGACCTCCACCGCGTTGTCGTCGCCACCACCGCGGCCGTCTAGTCCCGAAACGCCAAACGCTCGCTGCTGAAGACTCAGAGTGTAGACGAAACACAGCAGCACACCTGAGGAAAGGCGAAGGTCATGTGATCTGTCATGTGATCTGCACAAACCCCAACTGTCCAACTCAGTCAGCTGGGGGGGGGGGGGGGGTACTGGGAAGTTTAGTATCGATCCGACACCAAGTAAGTACTGGGATAGTATCAATAAACATGTTTGTTAAATTAACAACAGGAAAAAACAATTGAAGAGTTTAAAAATAATAAATATTTCTCCTTTTACTTTGGTGGTGTCAGAGGCACAGACACTCACCTGAACTCTGAGGACATTTGAATCCTTTACTGGACGTACAGAAGAGAAACTCCAACTAAAGTATCGATCAATACTGACACTCACCTTGGGATCGATACTATCAATATTTAGATCGATACAGCCAGACTACTGTCAACATCCAAACATTATAGAGAGCATTGCATTGTGGGTTGTTTCATTTTCAGGAACTTTTATCAGGACTTTATTTACCTGGTAAAAGAATCCCAGTTCATCTGATGTTTGTGTTTCATGAAGATCCAAACATAAACCAGCGACTACATTCATCTGCTGATGGAACTGTCTGCTCTGACTACAAAGTCCATCAGACTGCAGCTGCTCCAGTCCTCAGTCAGACCCAGACAGTGGACCACATCAGTCCAGTTCGGGGGTCTCTCCACTGGCTCCCTGTCTCTCACAGAACAGACTTTCAAATTCTCTTGTTTCATATAAAGCACTGAATGGTTCTGGCTCAAACTCCATCCTTTCTAGTCCAGTCTGACCCGTCCAGAGCACTCGGGTGTTCAGGTGCAGGTCTGCTCTGTGTTCCAAAAGTCACAACTAAACATAGAGAATCAGCGTTCAGTTTCTATGCTCCGTAGATCTGGAACAAACTACCAGAAACTATCAGGTCTGAGAGTCGGAGTTCTTTTAAATCCAGGTTAAAGACTGAAAAATGAAAAAAAAAAAAAAAGTATTCTGGTATTTGACTGTAGATCATATTGGTCTGGACCTGGAACCACAACACTTCCACAGCCTTGACTGTGGAATTTTTGCATTTTGGAAATTCATCCCAGGGGCCAGATTGGAACCCTTGGGGGGCCCCATTTGGCCCCCGGACCACATGTTTGACGCCCCTGCTTTTCTGTGTGTCACAGGAGTAGATCTGTGGAACAGCTGCACAGATCAGTTGAAACTATGGACCTCACCTTAAAAAATATTGATAAATATGATTATTAATCGATATATGAACTTTAAGGTTTAAATTTGTAACATTTATTTTTATTTCCTCTTTCATATTGTTTACATTGTTGGGGTGAATATGTTGCGCTGAAGATCATGTATGAAGGGTCGGAAAATAAACAATCTGACTGTATAAACTAATTATTTAATTAGTGAAGTTTGGATTCTAAATATTTGTTCCATGGAGTTAAAGTTGGATCTGTGGACTGGGTTTGTTCTTCAGATGGAAATAAAACAATAAAATAAACAAACCTTCTGGTCACACGTCTGCGCTGAGTTTGTTTTAGGGATGTACTGATACCACTGTGTTCCCAGTACTTCCATGTGAGTACTCTCTGATCCAGAGTACTGATCTGAGTACTTAGGAATCCCATTCCAGTTGTTGGTTCCTTTTCACATGTGCTTTATTGTGCTTGTCATTAGTCTGACTGGAACAAAGTGCT
>JAQQZY010000019.1:3224502-3236590 GCA_030068375.1 Ostorhinchus rueppellii | reverse complement strand
ACACGGGGAGAACATGCAAACTCCACACAGAAAGGTCCCAAGGATCGCCCGGGAATCGAACCCGGGTCCTTCTTGCTATGCTGTGTGCTAACCACTGCACCACCGTGTCGCCCTCCAGATTTATTCTTGTTAGATAATGATTTTTTTTTAAACTGCGACTTTATTCTCACTACATCAATAGTTTAGTCTCAAAATATTACAACTTTATTCATGTTAAATGAGTTTGTTCTTAAATTACAACTTTATTCTCATTATATTAGGACTTTATTCTCGTAGCCACAAGCATTTTTATTTTATGTGGCCCTAATACACCATCATACAAATTCAGCACTTTGGTGATAATAAAGGTAGCATAACATTAGTTACTTAGAGTTAGAATCTAGTTTTGTATCAACACATATTTTGGGAAACAGTGTTGGATGTGTAAAAATGGTGTTTTCTTATTTTAAGACTTAATTAATATCTTAACACATCAGATTTTTACTACATAAAGTTGGTCATAGTGATGTCTCTCTGTGGTTAATATGGTCTAAAACACTGAATTTTGTGAGAAATGTATCTTGTATAAATGAGGCAAAGCAGTTTAGTGGTGTTTTGTGTTGGTGCTGAAAATTTTGTCCCAATTTGATGAATGTGAGTTTTTCTTCATAATCCCCCCCATATGCTAGAATAATGGATCCCACCAGTGGATAACCAGGGGACCCTTTGGGACACTTTCACACTCGGTGTCTGTGACTTGACGTTGGTAGTAAGTGCGGTCAAGGGTCTGCTTCGCTCTGTAACACCCTGAAGTATCACCCCAGTGTCCATTTCATCAGTGTAAATGTCTTGTGAGTATTAGACGAGTAAAACAAACTAATTAGACACACGTCTAGCAGATGGCTGTCAGTCAAAAACCTAATTTAGCTGGACCGCTGCTGCTGCTGCTGCTGAGGATTAGTTCAGATGACTTTAGATTAGATTAGGGCCCCACTGGAAACACAGAGAAAAAAGAAGATTAGAGCAAATGAGGTAACTGAAATGACTATTGTTATATTTCTGTCTAAGCTACAGCACAGTCTCTGCTGCGTTTGGACAGATGGACACATGAACTCACTATAAAGAGGCAGGACTTTGACTCATTCTCTGACTCTAAGATAAAGACGAAAACGCTACAACATGAGACTAATTATGAAACTAGATCACACGAACTATTAGTCACATAAACACAGCTTCATAACTCCAGTCAGGGATCTGTCCTCGGCCCACGTGTCCTTGAGCTAAATTTCTCTTATTAACAGTCGACTCACTCAGTTTCAGCAGGGGCTGACGGGTGTGTGTGTGTGGGGGGGGTCACCCTTTGACACCTGCCATCACCCCCACCCTGCAGCTCATCTACTGACTGCTGACACAGCCATTACTCAGCCGTGCAGCTCAGAGAGTTCGTTAGGGGTTTTTTGTGGGGGTCGGGGGGTTGTGTGTTGGTTTGGGAGGAGGTGGGTGGAGTTCACGGGGTCAGGCCAATGGGCTGCTGGGATTACCAGCGGACCACCATCTGCCATCAGAATGATTATCAGGGTGAGGAAATCAATCGTCTGAGGAAATATGAAAGGCTGGAGGATCTTCTAAACTATGGGTTAGTCTTCACCTGAATAGATGAGTGTCATTAAGCTGTGATGTCACCTCCTGTTTCCTGTGTTCCACTTCTGTCTGTCCATAAGTCCATAAAACAGGTGTCATTCTACAACCTTAGATGTGACGATAAAGAGCATCACTGTCGACATGTGTAGGGCTGTTAGAAAATATCAGTTCTGCAATATATTGCAATATTTCATTTCCCAATACTGTATCGATATTAAAAAGTATTGTATCAATATTTTTAGGTATTTATTCAAGTGCAGATATAGCAGAAGTTCATTTTTGTTTGTTGTTCTTCTTTATTGTGTCTATTTTATTTATTATTATTTAACAGTGTTTTATTAAATAATGTTTATTTGAATCATCCTAAAGCAGTTTTTACTGTTCCTCTGTTGGGATCGCACCAAAATAATGTCATGAACTAATAGAATATGAACATTTGAGCAGGATCTGAAACTGTAATGACTGTAAAATATCATTTAACTTTTAACACATGAACATTTTGTAGCATCAGATCCTGTTGAGATCAAATAAAAATGTGTTTAGTATTTGTGCAGATTTCTGGTGTAATTCAATTCTTTAAGGAAATAATAATTTTTAAAAGTGAAACACACCAAAAAGTGGCTTTTTATCAGTATCATGATATATCGTAATATATCGTATCATGATCCTAGTATTGTTATTTGTATCGTATCACCAGATTCTTCCCTAGACATGTGTGAGGTTAGCTAACATTAGCTCCTACTGTTTCTGTCAAACTGGATCTGAATGGATTCCCCTGATCTAGAAAGAGGGAATTTTTTTCTTTTTTTTTTTCTAGAATAAGGGATTAATGAGGGGTTTCACATCTTTACACTGTATTTAACCTTTATGTAAGCAGGTAGGTCAGTTGAGAACCAACTCTCATTACAATGGCGACCTGGTCCAGAGCCAGCAGAACAGACAAAACAAACAACAAATAATATAGTTACATAATGAGTCAACAACAGTTTTATTTACATTGATCCAGTGATCTTCATCAGTCTTTATTCGGGGCACGGGCAACCTCACAAATTTAACTAGTTATTGTTTTTTGATAGAACATGATGCTGACACACAGGGACATTGGTCGTATTTTTTGCTTATAATATCTTCTACATTGAGTTTTACTTTTCTTCAAGAGCAGAAAGTCATTCCTAAAAACAATAATAGCATAAAAAAGCCAAATGGAAAATGGAATGATCCAAGTGTTTTATAAAATAGAAACATTTTCAAAGATGTACAAGTATTTTTAAAGACTGGTCACTTCTTCTTCCACTCGACTCATAACCACTTTGACGTTCAACATTTCATACGTCTCCAGATGCTTCACATATAATCCAGTGCTGACTTATTATTGGTGTCTCATTATTTGTGCTAAACTTGTGCATATAGAAGCGTGTTTGCGTCATGCACGGTAACCCCTAATCTGACCAATAATGGCTCGGTTTGTCTTTACAGAACACAGATGCTGCTCCATATGACTCATAGAGACAACATGCAGAGCTTATGGCGCTAATTCAGACAGATGCCTCATCTGGCACGCTTTTTCCCGCCTTTCACTAATGCATCATATTATTATCTAATCGGCTCAGACATAATTAAAATGATCCACATCCTCCCTTTTCAACCATATTATCTGTGGTTCAAATCTCCAACTGTCTTAATCCCAAAGAAAACAATTAATTTCTGGACAGCAGCATGTTTATTATGTACCCTCCTGTACGCAGTCTCTGTAACTTAGCCATTTTTTGAAAATTGTGTCTCTGGCGCCACAATTTAGCCTCCACCATTGTTCAAATTACCTTGAACTGTTTGTGTTATTAACAATATGACATCTGAAAGCTGAGTTTGGGTTCTTTCTGTTACTATAGAACACTTTAGGGAAGACCCCTGCGTTGGCTGGGGGGGGGGTTAGTGGGCGGAGCCAAGAGCAGCAGAGTGCAGTCAGTCACCCTGTGTTTCCACCGGATGCGACGAATACGAATGAATTCGCGAGACAAATGAAATCGCGCCGCGCTTGACGCTCGAGTTTTGTCGCTGGTACAAATATGCAAAAAACGCTCACGTCATTTCACTGTCGACCATGTCTCCGACTACCACCATCGCTGCTCTGTACTTAACATGGAAAAGTTAGCTTCGGCTTTGGGCGAGGCGGCGGCATCGCTTTTGGATGCATGCGACCCTACAGAGGCGGTATGAGCTCGGTGAGTTCCACCGTCTCCTGCAGGAGCTACACCTGGACGACGGCCGGTTCCAGGGTTACTTCAGGCTGAGTGTTCCCCAGTTTGAAGACCTGTTAACTAGGGTTGGTGCCAGGATCTCCCGCCAGGATACCAACTACCAGAGCTCCAGTCCAGCTGCGGAGCGCCTTTCCATCTGCTATTTGCGCGGTTGGAGCCCTGCACGCCCTCCGTCAGCACGTCCGTGATGACCTCCACGCTGATAGACTGTCCTGGCAAATTCACTTGAAAAGTTCAATTATTTCAACTTGAGCGGGAGCGGTGAGCGGCAAGTAATTTTTCGCTGGAAACGCTCGCCGCTTCATCGCTTGACACTCGCTGCTGAAGATGAAGCGGCAATCGCGTAATCACTTTGACTGTTTGTAATCTCATCGCGTGAAAAATTTGCATCGCGTCCGGTGGAAATACAGGGTAAGGAAGAGATGGAACGTTTTTATTACGTTTCACAGCATTTTAGCAAATTTTTAGCTGTGTGTTAGTGGTGTGTTCTTGTAAATTGTATTTAATGATGATAGTGCTGTTTTGGACTGTTCTACATGTAGTTTAAGGTTTTGAGTCGTGCAGCTGCCATTTGCACGGCCAATTTTTGAAAAATGCTGCCAAAAAAACAGTGCGCGTCTTGGCCAAAGCTGTGCTAAATATCTGTATGATTGTGTCTCACCTTGTTAGTTCCTAATTTGACTTAAATCCATCTTTTTTTTCACTAAAATACTGAGAAAGATCGTCTCAAGTACAAAACTAGCAGCTGACATCTGGTTCTATATTTTGTCAAGAAACACACGATCTGACTGGTCAGCTGATGTACCATTTAAAAGGAGGCCTCTGATTGGCCAGAAATTTGATCCCGGCGACCCCCCCCCCCCCCCGTAGTTTAGCTACAGGTTTGTATTTTCCAGTTTGTATAATTCACTGACAGTTGTATTTTAGCTGTTAAATAATACATGGACACAGAGTGCTGCAGACAAAACATTTAAGTCGATGTAAAGTAGTTGATCGTGTATTTCTTTAACCCTTTCATTCCTACTGCTCACTCCAGTGGACAGTTATTCTACTCCTGTTCTCTTATATATTCATGGGTTTTATTGTTTTAGTTCCATATCAGCCAACACAGTGGACATTTATGCACCATCCCATAATACACTGACATTCATACCATTATTGTAACTTTGCTGTTCTTGATAAACCTGATCTGCAGAAACATGTTTGAGTGTAAAGTAATTGCTAATTGTTATTAGACTGTAATTAGGGTTTTGTTGTTTTTTTTCTTAAAAACTTGGGCTGTTTTTTGCAAATTATTTGAGTGAGTAATAACTAGTATTATAGTGTGTTAAAATGTGACAAAACATCAGATTAACAGTATTAAAAATGTTTTTATTTCATAGTTTTCACGCAGTATGTCAATAAATGTATGTTTCTTTGCTTCAAAAATGAACCACATTGTGTCCAGCTGAGTGGGCATTTTTGGGTTAGGTTCATAAAAAAAAAGTAAAATAAAATTTAAAAATCATATTATTTTCTTCAAGTCTAAAGAAGAATAAAAGCACTGAGGGAAAACAATCTTGTTCAGGATTCTCATAATTCATGCATGAAAAGGATAATCTCAGTTTTATTAGGCACATTTATAGTTGTTTTTTATAATAAATGTAAAACTTCAAGTCTTTTTTTTAGCTATAACACATTTATTATGTATAATAATGATGATTAGATATTGAAAGTTGAGCTCTTCCTGAAAAAAGGTGCAAAAGAATTGGCAAAAATACATTGTCTGATATTTTTATTGCAAAAAAATCCGAAACAAATTAGTCCCAATGGTAGTCCTCATCAGGTTAAGGTGAGAACTTGTTGTTGCTGAACTTGTCAACAGATTAAGCGTGTGTTTTTTCCAAAGTCCATGGTTTAAAGTCTAAATGTGGACGTTTCCTTGCAAAAAAACCAAAAACCCATAAGTGAACCTCTGTGGCCTGTTCTAGTGGCAGTCCTTATATGGTAAACCAACATGGCCGCCTGTGGAGTGAAGGCCCGTGCGCCCTCTGAGGTCGACTCACGCCTCGTTTATTGTTTGGCGGTCGGGTGTGATGCCGCAGAGGCGTCACAGGCGGATTAGCGAGCGACGGCACATGTCATGGAGTGAGAGTGTGCCGACACACGGCCCAACACGCTCCAGATCCAGAGGAGGCGACAGCTGGGCCATAAGAGGCTCATGATGCAGAGCACACTGTGGTCCTTCCATGTGGGACACCACGATGACACCGGAACAGATAAACACTGACAAACACACGACTGCACCGATCAAGAGTTTTAGGACACGTCTACATGACAATAGAACATGTGAGGAGGGTTTACACCGTCTGTGTTTTCATTAAACTCCAGTGTGTTGAAGTCAGTGATGACGAGACGGTCTGTGGACAAACATCAGGTTTAGAAGATCCAACATCTGAGTCTGATGATGGTGTCAGACTGTCACTTCTTTCTTTCTTAGCTTATGCATTTCTGTTTTTTTTTCCTGTTTCTTTCTGTTCTTTGGTTTTAATTTCTGTAATTTATTTTTCTTTCTTGTCTGAGTTTGTCTTCACTTATTTTTCTTAGTTACTTTCTCTTATTTTTCTGTTTTTACTTTGCCTTTTTTGCTTATTTTTCTATTATTTTTTTTAATGTTTTCTCAGTTTGTCTCCTTTACTTATTCTTCTTAGTTTATTTTCTTTATTCATTGTACTGTTTTCTTAGTGTGTCTACTTGTTTTTCTTTCTTAGTATTTTTTCTTTTGCTTTTTTCTTCATTTTTAGTTTCTTTCTGTTTTTAGTTTGTCTTTCTTGCTTATTTTTCTTTCATAGTTTCTTTTGCTTTTTTATTTATTCACTCATTTTTATTTTTTTTTTCACTTGGTCTTTATTTTTTCTGTCACGGATCGGCACAGGACAGAGACTCAATATGCAGAGAAGGACAGAACCACAGAGTAAAGGAAGAAACAGTTTATTAAGAAATATACAATAAATTATATTTCTTCCAGGGGATTTCCAGAGCTGGTAGTCAGGGACAGAGCGGGGGTTCAGAAGCCAAAAACCAGAGGAGATCAGGTGACGGTACCAAGGGACTGGGCTGAGTTTAATCAAAAGACAGGCAGAGGTCAAAAATCCAGAAAAGCACAAAACGTAAGCAAACACAATGAGAGGGCTTAGCAAGAGGCAGGTACCGTTTACAGTCCAGGTCCAGATACTGGGAGATCCGTCCAAGGAGGCGAAGGTGTCCAGTGTGGGGATAAGCAGGCTCGGTGTTCCGAATCAGAACAGGTCAGGGCTAAAGCAAGGCTCGGAGGTCAATAGGCAAAACAGATCAGGCACGGGAAAGCAGACAAGACTTAGACAGGCGGGTAAGTAATCATGTGAAGTAAACTACAAACTGGCGATATGAGGGAGGACACACAGGACTTATATACACATGAGGAAGGGAACCCAGATGACAATCAGGTGTGCTACCAGCGCAGGTGATTGTCATCTCACAGATTGGACACAAGAGGGAAAGGAAGCAAAGACACAGGAAGGAGGACCTACCAAAATAAAACAGGAAGTGACACACACAAAACTAACAGACGAGGACACGGACATGACATTTTCTGCATTCAGTACACTTTCAAAATGAACTTGTAATGCATTTACCTCAGGGGTGTCATTACATCAAGAGCTGAATCGGGGCAGTAACATATGCAGGGGCCTGGCAATGTAGAACTCGGAAAGTCAGCACAAGAATTTAGAAATAAAAACGGTACAGGACAGGAGCCAGTGGAGTGATTTAAGAACAGGACTGATGTGAGCTCTCCTATTAGTGCGGCTCAGGGGCCTCGCTGCAGAGTTTTAGACAAATTGCAAATGAGCCAGCTCCTTGTTGTTTAGACACATGAAAAGGCTGTTGAAATAGTCGAAGTGTGAAGACACAAACACATGGAGGATCTTCTGTAATGATCCGATGAAGTCTATGAAGTGCAACGTCACAGGTTTTAGAAAGTGTTGGAGTATTTCCAGTTGCACAAATGGTGAAAGAGTTCTAGCCATCCAGGGTGTGTCAGCGATGACACGTCAGGCTAGCAGGAGTTACAATAGAATAGAACAGAACAGCATAGAATAGAATAGAATAGAATAGAATAGAATAGAATAGAATAGAATAGAATAGAATAGAACAGCATAGAATAGGATAGGATAGAAAAGAATAGATGAACATACATGAACAAAAACAAACAAAACATAATTAGAATCTCTTTATTGTCATTGTGCAAGTGCAATGAAATTAAGGCAGAGCTCTACAATTTAGTGCAAGAAAACACAGCTTAAAACACATTAAAAAAAACAAACTTATTGCACAGACACAAATACACACCTGTAAAATCGAGGACTGTATCAGAAAAAAATAAATAAAAGAAAAATAGATAAATTATCAGAGTTTATCATCCAACTCATTTTTCTGGTTATGTTGTCAAGTACCTCCATCTCTGCTCCATGTGTTGTTTACTTTGCAGAGCACCTTCCTCTAGCCGCTCATGTCCTGGATGTGTTTCATTTTCTGCTGAAACATCCAGTTTTGACCTTAATGGAACCGAGCATGTGCAGAAGTAGCATGTGTGTTTGGAGAGTGGAACAATTAAGAGTTTTGATGACTTCAGACTGATTCTTAATGTAATATTTCACAAATGTGTGAGCTTAACCACTGTAGAATAAACAAACCTTCAACATCAAGATTAAAGATCTAAACATGACAAACCAATTCTGCGATGAAAACTTCCTCCATTGAACCTACGTAACAAGGTGAAAACAACAGTGAAAGTGATGTAAGAAAAAAGTAAACATTGAACCAAAAACATCCCTGAAGAACACAGGTGTCAAACATGCGGCCTGGAGGCCAAATCTAGCCTGTGAAAGGGTTCATTACGGCCCCTGGGATGGATTTGTGAAATGTAAAAATTACACTGAAGATATGAACAATTAAGGATGTTCAAATATTTTAGGTCAATTCAATCTAAAGCGGATTGGATCAGGAAAATACTGTCATAATAAGCTATAAATGATGAGAACTGCTCATTTTCCCCTGTGTTTTAATGTAAAAGAAAAAAAGGAATAGTACACAAAAACGTTTACATTTACAGACTAGCCTTTTATAAAAAAAAAAAAAAGCGAATAACCTGAAATCTCTTATAAGAAGTATGTGAGATTTTAATAATATTCTGCCTGTTATTTAATGTTTAGTGTATTTGTAGACCTACTGTGATCTGTAAGTTGTGATTCATTTGTATAAATGATAAACTAACCTGTAATATAGTAATATAACATCATAACTAATTTCACTTAAAGATTTTCAGGTTCATATTTGTTCATGTTCTGTTCAAGTACAATTCGTAGATGTAAACATTTTCATTACGCAATTTTACTTTTTTTCACTCAAAACATCGTATCCTATTATTTATATTATTTTACTGGTCCGGCCCACTTTATACCATATTAGGCTGTATGTGGCCCCTGAGCTAAATGAGTTTGACACCCCTGCTGTAGAACATCTGATTTCATAATCTAATCATTGGTACAGACCTTTTCTCTGCACACCACTGATAAATGGTCAGAGTTCATCCTTCTGGTCATTTTTCTGCTCATACTCTGAAGTTTCTCCGTCCCTGCTGTGTTGTAACTGTGCTGACGCGGTTTGTTGTGGACTTGTGTTTCCGTGTAAATGTCTTCCTGCCGCTGCCATGTAATCAGGATGGGAACTCGAGCTGTCCCTCAGCAGCTCGCTGTGGCCCCACTCATTATCTTATCTCCCATTGTCGGCCGCTGTAATTCCCCCTCTCATGATGGATGATGTCGCTGTCTGATTACACCAAGACAAAACCGCCCTAAGATCAGCTTTCCCTCCTGTGGCCCGATCCACCAGCACCACGAGGTCCGACAGAGACGGTGGGAGGAAGTAGGGGGGTGGACGGCTCAGGCTGAAGCTGAGGCTGAAGTTGGAGATGAGGCTGAATTTTAAGCTGAGGCTGACACTGAAGTTGAAGCTGAGGCCGAATTTGTGGCTGAAGCTGAAGCTGAGGCTGAAGTTGAAGCTGCTGGGCTTCATGAACCCAGGCTGGATCAGTGTCCGTTCTGTTTGTTAATGTGACTCAGTTTCATTGGTTGAACTTACATTTGTTGTGTGTTCTTGTTCTTGTGTTTTCTAAACCGGTCCCATGGTTCATGTTTGACGAACTGCCTTTTAAGTAAAAGTATTTGTTGTGTATATTTGTTGTATGTTTGTTTGTGTATGTTGTTGGTGTATGTTTATTTGTGTGTATTTCTCAGTGTGTATATTTGTTGTAGTGTATGTTTGCTGCTGTGTTTCAGTCCTCTCTGGTATAAAACATTTAGGCTGAAGGCTCCTCGTGCCTCAGATAAATCACAAAGGTAACCTGTGCTCTTTTTAAGAGACAGTGAGCCTCATCTCTCCATGCGGTGGTGGAGACAGATGCCTCATTATCCATGCCACAGGGGACAAAACGAGCCCCGGGACCCGATGCCCCCCCCACCCTACCCCCCGACCCTGCCGGCGTTCAGTTTCCACCACACTGACACAAGGCGGCCTTGGAACGTGGCCGGGCGGCGCTCATCTCTGACCTCAGCGAGCGCAGGTCGCTGGCAGAGTCACATTAAAGTTTCAGAGGACCCAAAGGTCCCTGTCAGGAGTGTTAACAGCAGCATTGTCCCCGCTCCCCCTGACTCAAAGGGCCAAGTGTAACAGGGCACCCCCCCCTCCCACCCCACCCCCGGTCAGGGCCGGCCCCCTCTGGGTCCTCAGATACAGTGACACCCATCAAATCATCTGTAGCTCCGCCCACAGCGGTCGGGCTCAGGTGAGGAGCTTCTTCAAATCAGTTTCAGTTTGATGGAGTGGATTGTGAACTTTACATGGACACTGAACACATCTGGTGTGTTCAAATGCTCCAGGATATCACACTAGAACAACAGTAGAACTTCACAGTATGAGTTTAATTCATTCCAAGACCAAGCTCCTTTTGTGATTTATTCCTTTTATGAATTAATTTTCCCCATTGAGTTGATTTGAAATATGAATGAATTATGAATTCATTCCAGCTCAAAACCCCCCCCACCAAAAATCCTTTATTAAATGTTTTTAAAACAGAAAAAGTTAGAAAGAAAATAACAATTATATAAACAAATAAACTGGTTTTATTAACTTATTTACCTTTAACCCATAAAGACCCAAACGTCCACATTAAACTAAAACTATCTATGAATTTAACTTTAACACCTGTTGATCCATTAAACCCATCAGTACATGTAAATAATTTGTGTAATTTAAAAATTATTTTAAAAAATAAATAAATAAATAATGGACCAATAATGTAACAAAATAAGCAAAAACTGAGCTAAAATAGAATCAAAAAGTAACAAAGTAGCAAAATGTAGGTAAACCCATGGAGTTGGATCAGTGACAGTGGACGGTAGAACGATAGGTTGTTGAATTTGTTGTTCTCGTTCTCTGTATTTGTTGTCTTTCATCTCTGTCTGCTCTTACAGGTGGTTTCATTCTAAACTTTTCCAGATAAATCTCTTTTGTTCTACTTTTTCTAATGTCCCTAAATGCTCCAGACCCTTGTCCTTAAATAAAGCAGCTGAAGGACCTGGACCTCATGTGTCTGGATGGTTTTCTTCTAAATCTAAAGCTCTGTCTGCTTTGAAACCCCTGTTTTCATTTCCTGCTCTAGATCTCCTCCTCCACTCCACTGTCGTGGGTGGGGACTTTCCTCGTCTCCTTCTCCATCTGAACGCTGGTACTCCTTAAGGTGAAGCGAACCTGTGGAGGCTCTACCTGTTGGACGAACATCTGTTCCTCCTGCACATCTACACTCAAATACTCAACAACCGTAAAGGTCATTTTACGTACTACGGTGAACTTGTACTGACAGGTTCTACTGTTTCTGACATGAGGAAGATGGTTCCACCTGCTGTCAAGAGTCTAATCTGAAAAGATCAAATACAACTTTTACCCTGGTTGTAGTTTTTAACCCTCAAAGACCCAAAAATCCTCCGCATTATATGAAGTTTTTTGCGTAACAGTCCCGAAAAAGATCCAAACATCCACCATCAACCATTATAACCAGCTGCTTCCTTCTGGGCGCCGGTACATGATGCCAAAATGCAGGTCGAACCGACTTAAAAATTCATTTTTACCGACGT
>JAQQZY010000019.1:3034959-3046726 GCA_030068375.1 Ostorhinchus rueppellii | reverse complement strand
AGCACATGGAAAATGGATCAGAGGAAAAGGATTCAATTCATCCAAAATATGGAGTGAAGGAAAAGTGGAAGTAGGAGAAAAAAAGAATACTGCAAAAAAGTACAGATACTGCATTTTAGTACTTAAGTACAGTACTTAAGTGATTCCACTTCGTTACTATACATCTCTGATCACTGACAATCTATAAACCCAGTCTGGAATGAATTCAACCAATAGTTTTGCAGCTACAGATGTGAAATTGTGCCCATTATAAGTAAATAAGGAAAAAAAAAAAGATAAAAAAATTCATAAAAAATTTCTACTTTGACGTATTTTTCCTAAAATATAATGACATCTGTTCTGGGTCACTGGCAATCTATAAACCAAATTCGGTATGAATTAAACCAATAGTTTTGCAACTAAAGTGTTAAACAAACAAACAAATTGAACTAAAAACAGCCTTTGGGTAATACCACTGATGACCACTGGGGGTGACTCTGATCGACTCCAACAAAACTCTGGCCCTGTTGCTAAAAATACATTTAGTAATTTTTTTTTCTTCTTCTTCTTCTTCTTCTTCTTCTTCTTCTTTTGTTACAAGGAGGGATTCTGGTTGCATCTATTATTATTATTATTATTATTATTATTATTATTATTAAGATCCTCTAATATGTGATCTGGATTATCTTGAATTTTTCCTCAATAATTTCAAATTGAACATAAAGAGAAGTTTGAATGTTGGCCATGTCTTTATTTAATAAAACACACCTACCTGACAGTAGTCATGGTTGATAGGTTCCATTAACAAGACTGCAAAAATACTTTATTGTTCCGTGCTTGAGGATTTTTATCATTTTACTGACTCAGTAAGCAACTGGTTAGCATTAGTTCAGCTCTGAATCTATGGAGCCCCACCCCCTTTGTCCAAATTTGGTCACTTCTGGCGCCAAAACACATAAAATAAAAATAAAACACAACAAAGCCTATACATGTAAATATTACTTAATTAGATAAGTTTAGCTTAAGTTTATTAAATATAGCTTAGAATTTTCTGTTTTCAGTTTAGTTTGTTTTAAAGTGCATTAGTGGTTTTAATTTGATTTTTACTTTAAAGAACTGGTTTTAATTCTGTTTTCAGGTTAAGTTACATGAAGTGGAATAAAATTCAATCAAATTTTATTCATATAGTATTACATCATAACAAAAGTTATCTCATGAAAAAGTGTATTTAGAGCCGGTCAAGATCAGACTTTTAAAAGTGAAAGTAGATTTTCTTTGGTTCAGTTTAAAGTTTAATTATTTTATGAAAAGCCTTGATTTAGAATAACTGAGAAGTTCAGGGTAAATGAACAAAGAAAATTAATAACGCTAAATAAATTAGGTAGAGGTGTTAAAAAAAGCGGAAATATTGACTAAATATGCAAAAAACCTGACTGATGATTTTTTTTTTTTTTTTTTTTTTGATGTACAAAAACATGTGAAAATCCACACGAAAAGAATAAGTTTCCAGCCAACTTCTCACGCTTTCTGTGAACCACCTAATTTCCCACAGTCGATGAACGCATCCCGGTGGGAGCACGGGACTGCGCTCTCCCTCGCTCGCTCCCGTGTGGCGCCGCGCGTGTGCCCGCCGTTGAGGGCTCGCGCACGGGAGGTGGCGGGGGGTTGTGCGCGCTCCTGCTCTCTGACCCCAGCGGCAGCTCCGACTCACTGCACTCCGGCCCCCCCTCCCGCACCGACGCACCGAGCCCGCTCTCCCCCCGCAGTCTGTCAGCCGCTCTCGCCCGCCTCTCCTGCTCTCTTCCTCCTCGCTCTCTTGTCTGGTTTCTTTCCACAGGAGCCAGCCGAGGTCCCGCCGGGTCGAAGGTTCTGCCCTACACGCCCAGCCCGCCGCTGCCTCCCGGACGGCCGCTACCAGGCTGCCCGCCGCCCCGCTGCCCCTCTGCCGGCCGCCTGCCGCATGGNNNGACCCACGTCCCCTCTCCGCCGCCACCGCCGCGTAGAGGGCGACCCCGACCCGACACCGCTCCTCCACTCCACTCCGGCCGGATTAAACCCGCACAAAAAGCCCCACACGACGAAGGTAGAACCACCTTTCTGCTTTTGCTTTGAGAACCGAGGAGGGAGGGAGGGCAGAGCGGGGAGACGGGGGAGGGAAAGCGGCGTTTCTGACACAAAGCCGTCGGTTAAGAGGCGGTTGTCATTTACGGGGAAGAGCCAGAGGTTAGCGCGGCGGTGCGGTGACACTCGCCACCTTTGGCTGCTATTTTCCGGATCCAGGAGCAGAGTTCAGGATCGCACGGGGCTTTTGTTTTTGTGCGGGGGGTTAACACCGAGCGGCGGGGCATAGCACGCACCGCGGATCCGAACACGGAAAGGGTCAATTTATTCGCCTTTCGCCCCCTGCTCCTGCACCGGGCTGGCTCCCACTCGTGAACTTAGCTTTGTGGCGTGTCCGTGCGCGGCTCTCCACGTTCACGGACGGACCTGGAGAAAGGAAGGACTAGAACCGAGGCTCCAGCGTGCAAAATATAAACCCCATCCACGACCAGGGCAGGTTTAGCGGCTAAGCTACACTGCTAGTGCTGCTACAGTAGCAAGAAGGTAGAGACAGACACACACCGACGGAACACTGAACCATGCTGCACACAGATCAGATTTTCGGCCTGCATTTGCCAGAGGAGGGGGGTGGGGGGGTGCACAACCAGCAGTAGTTCCCCAGGTTGCAGGTTCTACCTTATTTAAAGTGCATTTCTTCTTTTTCTTCCTGAACATCAGGATGTGCAAACTTGTGTGTGTGTGCATCAACAGCAGAACATTTCATTTCCAGTTGCTTAAAGTCGAGCTGCTGCTGCTCCTGGAAATGAGGCATAAATCTTTATGACTTGAATTCATTGCACACATAATAGGAGGTAGCATTCAGCTGACCCAGAAAGAATAAATCAATGCTTTTGTGGAAATAGGACAGTTTTTATTCTAAATTGGACATGTTTGCTTAACCCTTAAAACACCCTGAACTACTTCTGCATCCACTTCAGAAAGCATTTTTCCTCCAAATTTAACCTTTCGTAAGTGATTTATTGCCATTTATTACGATACTGTCAGCTGTATTTTGCAGTTTTTCAGCGTAAATTATGTATTTTCCTGTATTTCATGCACTGGAGGTGTAGATTTTCATCAAAGCTCATAGGAAATCCAAATGTTATTCAATCAAAAACAGAGAAAAGTGGAGAAAAGGTGACATTTACATAAAAAAAATAGCCTCAAACTAAGCGTGTCATGGGGTTTTACTGGTGAATCAATGTTGTAGAAGATGACGGTGTTTCCATGAAAAGATGACAAAGTGCATTGAACAGCATGTGTTGATAATAAGTCATCAATAAGTTGATCAGCAGGTGTTAAACAGTTTAGGTCAGTCGCCGGTGCTTGTTTAGGTCTTTCTGTGTTAAAAAAAACCTCACATTCTATAAGTCAGTTTTTTTCCCTCCTTTTTTCCGCATGTGGAGCTGTGCATGTGTTCATTTCCAGCCTAAATGCATGAAACATTTGTAAAACGGAGGGCCTTTTTTCTTTCCTCCCCCCTCCTCTTATCATCCTGTTGTTGTTGTTGTTGTTAGTGGTAGTGGGTGCATCAGGAGGTCTGGTATAAAAAGCCCACGGTGGCCACTTTCCTGTCAGTCAGGGGGGGTCGACCGAGGAGGAGACGCAGCCAGAAGCCGGTGAGTGAGCTCTGGACATGCACCGTTTATTTATTTAAGCTGCGTTTTTTTTTTTTTTTTTTTTTTTTTTTTTTTTTAGGTGTATAAAAGCCGTTCTACCTCAGTTCAGATCCGACAGCACTGGCACCGACACAGGCAGAACTAGAACTTTAGCTCTAATTGTAGACCAGTTCCATGCAGAGTTTGTTATTTTTTGACACCGTGCTGCTTCTCTTTCCAGGTTTCTTTAATATAAACTCGTCCACGGCGGCGCCTGCAGTCATTTTTACATCTTATATGAGCTTCCCTTGGAATAAAGAGGGTTTGAGCAGCAATTAAAACACCAGCACCACGTCCAGATTTACAGTTTTAATTTTTAAAGCCATGGTTCTGTGCTGGCTTCTCACTCATCTAATTTTATTCTCTGGCTGAAATTACCATTGTGCTAATTAGAGTGTTTTGATGAGGAATTTATTTCTGTTTTGTGCATATTTTTACCCACGTTTTAGCTGCTTTTTCAGCTCGTGTGTGAGCGTTAGAATAATGAATAATAATAAAAAGATGTTTCTGGGACTCGACGTGGGGAGTTTTAGCTCTGTGTTATTTTTTTCCCCGACACTTTCAATGTGTTCGTGCAGGTTTTTCTCATCCGTCTGTCATATATATGTGCAATTATTGTGGATAATACAAACATTTTTTGGTGTGTTTAATTATTTTTCTTTTTTTTTGCTTTGGCTTCAACTCATTGTTTCCACATCTGATTAATCTGTCAGTTATTTTCTTGTCTTTTACTTAAAACTTTGCTGTAAATCAGTGTTTCTTTCAGTTCACAATGACGTCCTCAAAGACATATTCAGTTTAGTCACAGAGGAGGAAGGAAAACAGGAAATACTCACATTTATGAAGCTGCAATCTCAGCATGTTTTCTTTAATTCTTCAGATTAATTCTCAGAATTGTCTACGATTAAAGGTGGGAGTTAATTGATTAATCAATAAATTGATTTTGTGCCTGAAAAAAAGTCTTTATTATTGATTTTTTTTTTTCACTCGTTCAGACACAACCATGATCATTTTTGCACAGTTTTATCATATTTTCATGTTTCTTTATTTTCCTCAGTACAAACATTAATTGATCATCTATTAATGAATAAATTAATTAACAGTATTTGAGTGTTTTTTCAGTTCAGACTCTCTTTGCAGCTTCTAAAATGTGAATATTTTCAGGTTTATTCCTTTAAACATCTTTTTCTTCTGTATTTTTCTGTAATAATCCAAACTAAAACACTCCTCTGGCTCTAGAATGACAATAATTATTTGCAGCTCGAGTTTTAAATACTGATAAACCTGCTCTTACAGCTCTCTGAAATGGCTTTTTCACTGGTAGAATTCTTTTAAATCTCTTAACCAGATTCATTATTTTCTTGATTAATCTAGTCTTGAGTTCAAGACGACGTCCTTAAATAATCAAGTCAAACATGGTCCAATTACTGCCACAAAAGAAGAAAACATTAGTATTTCAGAACCTACAAAAAGAGGGTCAAATACCTTTTTTTTTTTCCTAAATTCCTCAGATTAATTCTCAGAATAGTCGATTTAAAGGTGAGAGTTAATTGATTAATCAATAAGTTGTTTTTTGTGCCTGAAAAAAGTCTTTATCATTTATTTATTTATTTTTTTTGCTCTTTCTGACACAACCATCACATATTTTAAACAGTTTTATCATATTTTCATGTTTCTTTATTTTCCTTGGTACAAACATTAATTAATCGTCAGTTCAGACTCTCTTTGCAGCTGCTAAAATGTGAATATTTTCAGGTTTATTCTTTTAAACATCTTTTTCTTCTGTATTTTTCTGTAATAGTCCAAACTAAAACACTCCTAACTCCAGAATGACTATAATTATTTGCAGCTGGACTTTTAAATACTGAGAATAAGATAAACCTGCTCTTTCAGCTCTCTGAAGTGGCTTTATTTGTTTTTTTAAAGTTAGAATTCTTTAAAATCTCTTAATCGGATCCATTATTTTCTTGATTAATCAACAAGTCTTGAGTTCAAGACGACGTCCTTAAATAATCAAGTCAAACCTGGTCCAATTACGTCACAAAAGAGGAAAAAACTAAAAACATTAGTATTTAAGAACCTGCAATCTGAGTATTTTACCTTTTTTTTTTTTTTCTTAAATTCCTCAAATTAGTTCTCAGAATAGTCTGCAATTAAAGGTCAAAGTTAATTCATTAATAATCAGTAAATTGGTTTTTGTGCCTGAAAAAAGTCTTAATTATTGTTTTTTATTTTTGTTTTTTTTTTTTGTTTTTAGCTCTTTCAGACACAACCATCATCATTTTTGCAGTTTTATCATATTTTCATGTTGCTTTATTTTCCTCAGTACAAACATTAATTAATCGTCTGTTAATTAATATATTAATCCACAGTTCAGACTCCCTTTGCAGCTTCTAAAATACGAATATTTTCAGGTTTATTCCTTCTTTAAACATCTTTTTCTTCTGTATTTTTCTGAAATAATCCAAACTAAAACACTCCTCTGGCTCTAGAATGACAGTAATTATTTGCAGCTGAACTTTTAAATACTGATAATAAGATAAACCACCTCCTCTTTATGATGGTTTTACGTGTTTTGTTTTTTTTGTAACATTTTTAATGGTTGTACATCTCTTCATCAGCTCCACTAACAGTTGTTTCCGCTGCTGATTAATTCATTGATTATTTTCTTGATTAATCAACAAGTCTTGAGTTTAACATGACGTCCTTAAATAATCAAGTCAAACATGGTCTAATTACTGTCACAAAAGAGGAAAAAACAAAACATTAGTATTGATGAACCTGCATTTGGAGTATTTTTACCTTTTTTTCTTAAATTCCTCAGATGCTCAGGATAGTTGCCGCTGCTCCATTTAATCGTGCACTTTTTCTTATTTTAACATATATTAGTGTCAACATTAAAACAATCTTTTCTCATCTTGTTTAAGCCACAGCTGTCGTCAGTTTTTGCACATTTTAGCTGTTTCCATGTTGCTTTTTTGTTTCATAGGTTGTTTGTTACTGATTAAATTAATTGATAAACATTTTAATAACTTTTTTTTCTTGTTTAACGTGGATATTTTCTTGTTTTTTTCCTCTGAGCGTCTTTGGTTTATGATTTATTCTGACAATCTATTAAATAAAAAAAACAACAACAATCACCGTACAATGTATATAATTATTTTCAGCTCTAATCTTTAATATAGATCATTAGAAAAATAAGTGGATACAAAGTTTTACTTGTGCATTTCGTTGCTTTTTCATGTGTTTTTTGTCTCATTTCAACACTTTTTGATTCGAGCTGCAAAGATTTATCAATTAGTTCTCACAGATTGATGATCAGTTTCAGATATTTAAGAAAATTGCTGCCTTTTAAAACTCGATCTTCTCAAGTATCTTCAGCTTTTGGCCCAAACAGGACATTTAATAACACGTGAGGCTTTTGGGACATTTTATTGATTAAGTTATTGATTGATTACTGGAGGAGATAATCAACAGTGTTTGATGATCAATAATAAGTGCATGTTCTTTAAGTGTTTGAGGTTAAACACAGGTTTGGTTCAGTTCTGTGGGTGGATTCTCATGCTGATGCCTCGTGTGTGTGTGTGTGTGTGTGTGCGTGTGTGTGTGTGTGTGTGTGTGTGTGTGTGTGTGTGTGTGTGCGCAGACTGCAGTGTGTCGTCGTCGAGTCGGCAGGCCGGGCTGCTGCGTCCGCCGCCACCGCCGCTGCTGCCGCCGTCGTTGCCGGGGGAGACCTTGGCCGGCTTGTTGAGCGGCTGTGAAGGATGAGCGCTGCACGGCCCGCGGCTGAATCCCGGTGAACTGAACGACGTCTCATGTCCAAACGGCGGGAGGATGGCTCATGGCAAAGTGACCATAACGGTGGACGAGTACAGCTCCAACCCCACGCAGGCCTTCACACACTACAACATCAACCAGAGCCGCTTCCAGCCTCCACACGTCCACATGTAAGTGTCCGACAACGGGACCACAACAATAAAACAACAGTACTACAACAATAAAACAACAGTACCACCACAGTACTGATCAGCTGAGCATTCACCCACAAAGATGAAATAACCCAAACACCTGTGGTTTTACTATTTCAGTACTCAACTAGTCAGATTATAATTTGTTTTTTAATATATATTTCTTATTTAATCTTTATTTAATCAGGTACAGATTTAGAAACATTCTTATTTATAAATGTGTTAAAAGGTAGGGGAGGGTAAAGGAGCGAAAAAGCCTTAAAATTAAACAAACGGGCAGTCACAACACTGGAAAATGCTAACATATTAATAAAATATTTAGAAAAACACAGCTAAAATACATACAGAAAATAGGACAGATTTTTTTTTTGATTATTTCAAAAAAAGGATTTTATTTATATTTATTGCAGTAATAAAATACATTTTCTTTCCTTAACAAGAACATTTGGTGACAATAGGTAGAACATATGACAACGTTTGTCAAACACATGTTCAATATTCAACAAGTACAGCAGCAGCAATAAAATACTGTGTTCCTTTAAACAAAAGTGTGTTTTGTGCAGAACAATTCCAGCGCCTCCTTTTGTGAAGCAAACAGCTGATTAGTCAAGAGTTGAAATTAGCAATAAAATAAACATTTTTACGACCTGTCGATGAAATTACAATAAACACAAACTCACCATGACGTGAGCTCAGTTTACTTTTACTTTATCGTTCATCTTTATGTTCTGTTTAATTAGCCTTATAGTCGTCTAATTTAGTAGTCGGACTACTGAATGACCCATTTAGTTCAGAAAAGTCGTCAGAAGTTATTACTTTTTGACGACTTTTTTGAACTTGTCAGAACTCGTTAAAAACAGCTAAATTAGTTACAGACTAATTTAGCTGTTGACTGTCGTTGCAGCTTCATTACACACAGACATCTTTAAGGGGCTCATACAGTTGATAAAAAGTCATCAAAAGTTAAGTCGTCAAAAGTCTTCACCTTTTGACTAAATCAAAATTCATTTCAGGCAAAATTGACTGTTAAACCGCATCTGTTTTCCCTGAGTTTAGTCTGTAAGGAAATTTACAAAAGAAAGAACAAACCTGTCAGATTCAGACAAAAGCTCTGGAAAAACTGTTAGGAATGGAGGATGAGCTGCTGCTTTTTGTCTTTGTTCTCACTGTAAAACACTACTTTAAATTATTAGAATCAAACATACGCTGTTTTCCTTCTTGTACAGTAGTAAATTAATGAACAGCTCCGTTTTAAACTCAAGTCATATATTTTTATTGTCAGTCCTTTTAAAATTAACGCCTTGAACTTATTAAATGTCATTTTCAAGGCCTGGGAAAAGTAATGAATTTAATTTAAACAGAAAACTGTGCACCTGGTGATGAAACCGAAGACTCCGCCTGAAGGTTTGACATTAAAATGTAAACAACCAGAAATTAAAACAAAAAGGGTTTAATTTTTATGCACTAATGGGAAAAGGTGGACAGTGATGGAAGTGAGAAGTCCTGATGTTGGTTCTGTCAGATGCACTGGAGTGTGTTTTCTGCTTTCACTCTGTGGAGTCCAGGCACACGTCTGTTTGTCCTCATCCAGTTTTATGTGAACTCTTTAACACTCTGCAGAGTTAAACGCCGTCCGTGGTGTTTTTGTTTTTTTTTGCTGCTGTTTCCCCTCACGGTCGAACTCTGTGGCCGTTACACGTGTTGTCATCACACAAACACTTGGCGTGCATTACGGCGCCTCCTGCTTTGTTTATGGTGGCGTGGACTTTGCGTGTCCGTGATGCAGTTGTGTTTTGTCGGGACGCTGTGACCCGTTTGTGTTTACACCAGGAGTGTCCGATGCTTCTAGTTTTAGACGTTTCCCTCTTCCAGAACACCTGACAGTCGTTATCAGGCTTCTCCAGAGCTCAGAGATAGGCTTATCATTTGAATCAGGTGTGTTGGAAGAGAGAAACATCTAAAACATGCAGGATAGGAGCTGTGGAGGAGCAGGATTGGACACCTCTGGTTTATATGATGGTGTTTTCACCTGCAGATGGAACTGGAAGTGACGAAACACACTGAAGACCTTCTGATTGATCTGTTTGAACTCTGTTTAAAGCTGGTTTTCACTGCACGTGTGGTTTAATGCAGCTACTTTGGTTGAATGTGTTGGAGACGCTGGGAATCACAGATGATCAAACTATTTATCATTTCATTAACGTTTAGGGGTCCACGGTGACGGCCCTGTGACTGGATCACATGACATTTTCAACACGTCGTAGCATCAGAAGTCGGTCACGTAGACCACAGGGACAGTTGTATCAGAAAGTGTGGACTTGAAATACCACTTTTTATTTGATGTTGATAAGAGTAAAAACAACTGGAGATATGAGGTTTTGAAACTGGAGCAAACAAACAGGAGTAAAAATATGTAAATGAGGTGATGGTGGGTGGGGCGTTAGATTTATGACAGTATCTATGTCGCTTTTTTTTTCTTGTAAAATATGTTTATTGGAAAAAAATATCAATTGACGATTTATGGTTATGTAAAACGATTTTCCAGTTTTACTTTTTCTTTAAGGAAAGGAGACAGGAAAAACAAAAACAACAGAGAAAATAAAAAAAAAAAGAGACAATAAAAATGCGCATAAATAAAATCCATCAATATTCCCCTAACTCACCCTGTTTCAAATGTAGATCACACAAACACTGTTTAACAAAACAGCACTTAGTCTGACAGGACCTTCTATGTTATTTTTTGTCCTTTTTCAAAACGTAAAAAACTGTCTGACTCTGCAGATATGTCAGATATTTGAGTATAGTTTAAATTTAATCCAATTTTAATTTTAAATACAAATATTTGAAACCAATATTCACTTTTAAAGTCTTTGAAAAGGTTCATTAAGCATCTTAGTGTTAGTTAAGCAAGAAATTATAAACTTTCTTCAAATCAGATTTTTTATATATATATATATATATATATATATATATATATATTTTTTTTTTTTTTTTTGTATTTTTTTTTTTTATTTATTTATTTTTTTGTCCTTTTGTGTCGATACAGTAGGTTAAAGTGAAAAAAAAAATAATGGACAGATGAGATAGATGAAGTTGTGCTGAAAAAAAAAAGATACCAAACATGGGTATAGGAAATATTTGTGTAGTATATAAAGGTAAAATCAGAAGTGCTCAAAAACGGTCAGGGTTAAGAAACAGGTGGATTCATTGGTTATTTTAGCAGCTTTTTATTCACTGGATGATCTGACATGAGTGACTACGAAGGTGTCGTGTCCGGTGTCGTCGTCATTTCATCATTAGCGATTTCTTCAAACATCTTCTCTGAAACTACTGGTCGGACTCATTTCACATTTTATACGTGTCTTCCTTTGGGACAATGTCAATAAAGTTTGTTCACAGTTTTGACACATTTGGATTTTAGCATTTTTGAATAATTTTTTGAAGTATTAAAAATGTGCCTTTTTTGATAATGGTCCATATTTTAAGATGAGGTTAGTTAAGATGTACTTAATATATGCCCAATGAGGGAATTCAAACATACATCAGCACAAGACAATATGTATTAAATACATTATAAAAAACTGTTAAAAAAAACTAAACAAGGAGAAAAAAAATAAAGTAACAAGTTTGCATCAGATGCAGTAATTTGATGGTTTATAACATGTAAATGGTTTCAGATATCCATATTTACTATTGATCAGTGATAGAAGTCATATCTGGACTGTGATTGGATGAGCTGAGTTCCACTTCTATAGTTAGATTGATCTGCGTCCAGACCACAGGACTAGGACTGGAACAGAACAGAACCAACCTCACACATTCAACTGGGACTGATTCAGATCGAACATGGCACTGACGTACAGGGACACTAGGCACTGGCAAGAATCAGGTGATAGGATACAAATCACAATACTAGGATCACGATACGATTTATCACGATATATCATGACACTGTTAAAAAGGCAATTTTTTTGTTTCTTTTTTTACAGTCATTCCAGTTTCAGATCCTGCTCAAATGTTCATATTCTATTAGTTCATAACATTATTTTTGTGTGATCCCAA
>JAQQZY010000019.1:3001102-3019712 GCA_030068375.1 Ostorhinchus rueppellii | reverse complement strand
ATTTTAAAATTATTTAGGAATATGGAAACGAGATGGTAGATATGTTTTTGTTCTTGATGTTTTCGTGATGTTATGGTGGGAATGCTCGATGCTGTTCACATTTAATTAGACGTAAGCAGGTATCGGGTGTAAAGGAAAGGCAAAAAGATAAACTTTTGTTTCTTGAATATTACTTTTTTTGTTTATGGTTATTGTATTGGTTTGTGGTTGATGTACAAACAAACCAAAAAAATAAAGAAATCAACTCATTCATTCATTTATTCATTGAATGGAAGGAACAAATTTTGCCTCTTTTTTTTTTTCAAAAAAATGCTGAAGCAACAATTGGGGGTACTTGGCTAAAGTGTATTTCAGGGGGAACTCCACTGTAAAAAGGTTGAGAACCACTGGATTAGACTACAGTTGTGCTCATAAGTTTACATACCGTCGTAGAATTTGTGATTCTTTGGCCATTTTTCAGAGAATATGAATAATAATACAAAACCTTTCTTTCACTTATGGCTAGTGTTTGGTGAAGCCATTTATTATTAAACAAATGCGTTTGCTGTTTTTAAATCCTACTGACAACAGAAAATATCCAAATAACCCTGATCTAAAGTTTCCATTCCCTTGTCCACAGGTGTCAAACATGTGGCCTGGGGGCCAAATCCGGCCCGCCAAAGGGTTCAGTCTGGCCCCTGGGATGAATGTGTGAAATGCAAGAATAAATATGAACATATTAACAATCATTTTAGTTCAGGTTCCAAATTCAGCCCAATTCAATCTCAAGTGGTTCAGATCAGTAAAATACTATCATAATAATCTATAAATACTCAACTCCACATTTCTCTTTGTAAATGTAAATATTTTCATGTATTGACACTAAAACACAGTAGAATTTCACAAAAAATTGAAATAATCTGTACAAATATAAAGAAGCTGAAATGTCTTAAGAAAAATAAGTGTAATTTTAACAATATTCTTCCTGTTGAAGTGTTTTGTGTATTTGTAGATCCACTGTGTCTGTGTGGAAATGATAAAGTGAAGTATAACATTGTTAAAATGACACTTATTTTTCAGTTTGTTCATGTTATTCACATTGTTTGAAAGGTTAGATTGTAGATGTAAACATTTTCATTGTTTAATTTAACCTTTTTTCTTGTTTTGTTTTTTTTGCTCTAAACCACAGAGAGAAGTTTGGAGTTGACATTATTTACATATTATTATGTTGTTATTTCACTGGTCCGGCCCACTTCAGACCAAATTTAGTTGAATGTGGAACTGAACTAAAATGAGTTTGACACCCCTGCCCCAGTTCTTCATCGTCTGTATCGTCCTCTCTAACATCTATGACGGCTTCATGTCTTTTGTGCTCGTTGTGGACGAGGCTCTTTATTTTCTCAGATGTTAAAGCTGCTCGTTCTTTTTGTCAAAACACCTTCAGTTCCTTTAAAATTTTGGGTTTTCTTGCATGAACGGCGTGTTTGACACCTCCCCAAAGTGACTCAGTGACATTGGGAGGCTGAGATGGACACTCCTTCGCCTTCACTGTTTTCTGCTGTAGCCAATGACAGGTGGACTTGGCCTTGTGTTTTGGGTCATTGCCATGTTGGAACATCCAAGGCCATCCCATACACATTCAGTCAGGGGATGTAAACTTATGAGCACAGCTGTACCTCTGTTCATCATAGTTGACTCTACATCCAGTAAATCGCTGCTTTTCTGCCGTTCACGGTCCTCTTCTCGGTGTGTAGTCGATCCAGTCCATTCGTTCTGTCTCGTCTGCAGGCGAGTGAGCTGCTTTTGTAACAGGAGAACCCTTGATTAAACTCCCTCTCCACCCCTGACCCTGCTTCAGCAGCGGTGGGACGTGGGTTAAGTGACAGTTGACATTGGACAGGTCTGGTTTTTTTTGTTTTTTTTTTTATGTCGAGGCTCTTTTGATGTTTTTAGCGTCGGGGCCTCGAAACCCTGGAGGTTGGCATCAGAGGGTCCGATCCCCTCGCATCGTCACTTCCTCCTTCGATATGAAACCGAGCCCACGACGCTCGAGTCTGCGTCTCCTCAACATGACAAGTTCACCGCTCAGTGAGTAGAAAGTGTGTGTAGGAGAGTTTAAGTTAACAGCTCGTGTAAATAATGAACTAGAAAATACCGCCTTGATGTGATTAGTTGATGGTCAGAAAATAATCTGCAATCATTAGGTGAAGTAATGTTTTTCTTCAGTTTGAGGATGTGATGTGTGACATATGATAGATTTAACCTTCACCCATAAAGGCCCAGGGCAGCTTCTGTGGCACTTCTATCAATTTATCAAATTATCACCATTGACTGTAATACAATCTACTTTATTTTTATGATTTTTCAGTGAATATCTGGTATTTTCTTGTATTTAATTTTCTAGTCATGTAGATGTTCATTACATCTCAGACTAAAGTTGCAGGTTATTACTTCAGAAACAGAGAAACTGAAGAAAAAGTGACTTCTTCAGCACTGATATCATTAACTGAACATAAAAACAAGTGTCTCCATCCACGGTCGTTGCATGCATTGATCCAAAATGTCAGTGGACTTTTAAGTGATGACCTGTACTGACCCAGAGCTGCTTTTGTGGCAGTTCCCACATGAATTTTTCTGTCTATTTAACCTTTAAGTGGTTCAACACCATTTATTATAATATTATCCTTTGTGTTTTTGCATTTTTTTTTCACTGTGAATCCTCTGTTTTCCCATATTTAATTCACTGATCATGTAGATGTTCATGAGTAATTTTAAAGGTTGTATCAAAACAGAGAAAAGTAAAGAAAGTGGCTTTTTATACAAAATATATCATTAACTTAAACATAAACTAAGCATCTCCATACACTGTCATTAGTCAGTTTTCGTTGAGTGCACCATTTGCATTCCAATCCCAATGGATATCCCACTGTGACGTCCTCCAATAGTTGTTTCGGAGCCAGAGGTTTGCATTTTCGGTCATTGTCTTGTTGACTTTTTTGGACCTGGACGTGGCCATATTTGGGCACAGGGGCGGAGCTGCAAGAGCATGAGGGGTGAGAGTCCTATGTGGCTGCGCTAATGCTAAATGCTAACGTGCTGACATGGTGAAAAGGCTTTTGATTCCTCCACTTCCTGCTTTACTAAAGTGCACTCATAAATAGCTTCTACAGCTGAGGATGTGTTCATAAAAGGTCAAAAGTGAAATTTTTTTCCATTTTATGTCACCAAACCTTATCGGAATGTCGTCCATACAGGTGAACACATACTTCCAATGATCTGCAGGTTGATTTTGTATGTATTTTTTTTGCCCCCTCCCCCATTTGAAAGTCTTAGCCCACTCGCGTCTTCAGCCTTTTTTTCCCCATCAGCCCTGCAGCCAGGCAGACTGTCAAGCAGCACAATTAAGGGCTGTGCCGTAATGAAAGGCGCATTAGCAGCAGCAATTTATTTCCCAGCGCAGCGCCGGAAGGTTCCTCCGGTGCTGATATTCCGACGTCGGCTTTGTGCGGCGAGTGCGGCCATTATGGAGCAGTGAGAGGGAGGGGGGAGGTCTGTGTAAATGCAGAGGGGGAGGCGGTGAAGAGCATCCTCGGATTTTCTTTAACTGTTTTCCATTGACACGCATCTACACTATGTGGACAAAAGTATGTGGACATGTTGAATTTTCTTTGTTTGTTTGTTGGTGTTTCTTTACTAACAGGTCTGGGATCCTAAATGATAACTAATCTCATAATATAGTTTTATATTATGGGATACATATCATTTCATTGGTTAGTTTGTTTCCAAAATTCTTTAAAGGTGGTTTTGACTTAATTTCTCTCAACATTGATTTTTGCTTTTATCAATGATTGTGTTTTTAAATGTTCTTCCTCTAAAATTCTCAAATATTTCCCCTGCTCTGACTGTAAATAATAATTTTCTACCACAACTAATCATCTGCTTTCATCACATCTCACTAAGGAAGAAAAATCTACCATTAAACTTAAAGGAAATATTATTATTATTATTATTTTTTAAAATCTCAAATCAACATGAACAGAACATCTTACATCTGTAGACGTGATGTGTCCCAATACTTTTGTCCATATAGTTTATAAATGTCAATATTTCAATGATATTTATCCCATAATATAAAACTATATGCTAACATTAGTCATTATTGTTTTGTATCTCAGAACCTGTTAGAAAACAAACACCTGAATCCAACGTGTCCACATACTTTTGTCCATGTGTGTATATTCTGTTTGTGTCTTTTCCTGGTTTCTTGTTCTCTTGTGCCACCTTTGCCTCCTCCTCTGCCCCCCAACCCCCACCCATGACCACCCCCACCTCCGCCACTCCTCCCCCACCCCGTTACTCCTGTGTTCATTTTGTTCCTCTGAAGTTTATTGAATTAGCGCAGACAGCTGAAACGCAGAAGATAAGAGAGGCTCTGCTCCTCTCAGAGAAATGCTATTGCACCGTGGATGAGTGAACGTGGTGTGTGTCTGCACCGGGGGGGGGGGTTATATAGAGGAAATAGGGTGTATTGTGTGTTGATGCCTCTCCTGAAACGGCGATAAAGACGGTGGAGGGGCAGTAACTGCTCTGTGTGCAGGCGTTTTGGCCTCACACACATGAAAGTCAGCCTCCGTTCTTTATTGTGAATTCACTTTTAGTGCTTTGTTTTTTTTTTCCTGGAAATTGCCCTCCAGCTTCAGTTGACAAATGCTTAGATAACCTTTGACCTTTGCCGTCCCCTGCTGTATAATGCAGATAGATGTGCTGATCAGCCTCCGTCCGTCTGTCCTTTGGTATTTTGTCCATAAAGGTTCAATATTTTTCAATCAAACTACATTTTCCAGTTCAACTGTGTTCAAAAAATTCAGAAAAATAGCACAATTTGGCGACGTATCTTGTTTTTGTTTTTTTTTTAATTGTAAAGCTATACAGTCTCTGTAGGAAACACAAAGGTGACAATGTTACCAGCAATTTATTTCAGAAAAAGGTGTGAGTAAAGCAAGATTTGTGTTTACGACCACCTAGAATTTTGCTCATGCATTTTATTCCTGTATTTTTGTTGAATTAATGAAATTAACAACTACGCATCATTGTCATTTTCCTACATTAAACATACTGTGTTTACATCTTTTTGACTAAAAACTACTATTTTCTAATGTTCACCTATTTTTTTTGTGCATAAATACATGTTTAAGTGCTGCCTTTTGCTGTTTTTTTTTGTCTTTTTTCTGTGTGTGTTGTTCATGTCATTTATTTTCCAGCTCAAACAGAAAATCCCTTCTTCCCTGTTGTTATAAGGCTCATGTGCAGCACCACCTGAACCAGAATGAATGTCAAATCTAATGAAGATCATGACTTTTCATACATTTGCGTCTGTTCAGTTTGTTTCTAAAGCAAGTTTAGTTTTAAGATTTTCATGGCTTATTATCTATATGAGGTTTTCCAGTTTTTGTGCAAAATTCTGGTAATTATTGGGAAAATGAACAGATTATTAATTAAAAAATGCAATATTTTCATGTGAAAGGACACAAATTTAGGGAAACGTTTGAGAAAATAAATGCAGACTTTCAATCAAATAAAATTTTCATCGGGCAGGAAATACAAATGGTAGAAAAACCTCAAAAAAACCCCATTTGATACGACCGGACTCCGCTGCCGTCAAAGGTTAAAATCATGAAATCTTCAATCTTTTCCATTTCTGATCATCCCTCCGTGTCTGTGAGTGCCCGTCGTTGTCCACATCTTCATCCTGTTTATTACTCGCGGGTCAGCTTTAGTTGATTAGCAGCCTGTTCCCACATTTGCCCTTTGACCCCAGAGGTTTAAGGCGGGGCCCCCCCCTGCCACGGTGGTTATTGATGACAAATCATTAGCGTGACGGCTTGGTTAACAGCGCAGCAGCGTGGACGTGGAGCTGAGGGCTGGTCCCACTGCGGCAGGTGGTATCAGGTCTACAATGGACCCAGACGCTGTGTGTGAGGGCGGGGGGGCAGCCCGGGGTTGGTGACCTCATTAACCCCTGCACGACTGGGGGGAGGCAGGAAGGAGCGTTAAACATCACGAACTGTGTCCTAAAGGCTTCGGAAGATAAAAAACGCCAACTCCAGTGTGTACGTTGATGTGCCAGTGATGGGTATCAGTTATGTTTAGTAAACACGATATGGACAAAAGTATGTGGACGCGTTGAATTCAGGGGTTTCTTTTCTAACAGGTCCCAAAAAACAACAACAATGGAGAAAAATGTTTATGAAAGTCGCAGCAAAACTAGATCTAGGTCTTCAAGGGTTAAACAAGTGCTTGAATATGTGTTTTTCCATGAAGCTGAGGTGGAAATGTCCTTCTATATACAAGATAAAGTAGAAGTTTCCTTTTGAACTTTGGTGATGGTTGGGTTCAGGTCGGTTTGTTTGTGATGCCAGCTGTTTACACATGCTGTTTATTTCCTTATTTATTCAGGGACAGTGTCAGTATTTGTTAAATTGATCATTTTCATGTTGAATCATCCAGTAAAATGACAAAACCGTCTAAGTCTCAGCACAGAGGAACAATCCCAAAGAAGTAGCGCATATTAACATGAAATGATGCACTATGTGGACAAAAGTATGTGGACATGTTGAATTCAGGTGTTTTTCTAACAGGGGTCTGGGATCAAAACAATATAGTTTTATTTTAATGGATAAATATCATTTCATTGGTTAGTTTGGTTAATTATCTTTGTTTCCAAAATACTTCAGAGATGGTTTTTACTTAATAGCTCCTTTTTTCTTTTTTTTTTAATCCATGTCTATGATTTTAAATGTTCTACCTGTAAATTTCTAAAATATTTTTCCTGCTCTGACTGTAAATAATAGCCTTCTTCCACATCTAATAAAATACCTGTAAATATTCATATTTAACCCAAAAGGACCCAGTGTGACTTTTCTGTCAGTTCCAAAATGATTTTTTTCTCTCTGTTTGACCTTTCCTAAGTAATTTATTACCATTTATTACAGTATTATCTTCTGTATTTTGCATGTTTTCTAGTGAAAAGCATCCATTTTTGTAGCAAACTATTACATGAACAAAAACACATTAATTTTAGCAAAAAAAAAAGTCTGGGGTCTCCCTAAAGTTGAAGTTAAAATGGTTTCAGAGCCATAAAAGGGTGGAAGCAGTGGTCGAATGCCTTCACTCTGATGCGTGGCCACTTGTTGCATCCGTTGTAAACTCCCTCTTCAGTGGTGTAACTTGATCTCATGATACAGGATTTCATAAAAGTCTAAATGTGCGGTGGTGGACAGCTGCTGTGGACTGTCTTTAAAGGAACCCCTGCTCTGGGACTATATTTATCCTGTAATATTTAGACTGTTTAATCGAAGTGGAGCTCAGAATGCACAGCTTCTACTGGACGTTTTCTGCTGGAGTCGGATGGGTTGGCCACTTGTGGAAAACTCAGGATCTTCTCAGAGAATAGAGCGACGAAGCAGACCCCCCCACCCCAACCACCCATCCATCATGGCGGTTACGTGGCGTCCGGTGACAGCGACGGCGACCTTCTTATCTGCTGCGAGTGAAGCGTTGTGTTTGAAGTAGTGAGCCCGGGCCTGACCTCTGACCCCGTTTTTGCTTGTGTGTTTTTTCAAAAGGCCACGGAGCCAAGTGAAATGTCCTCCTCCAGACATCAGTAACCCCCCCCCGCCACCACGTTTACTCCCACGCCGCCTTCTGCCTTGTCCATTCAACGCTAGTCGACACTTACGATTTATTACGGCTTCTCATTTAGCCTCGTGTCATTTTCTCATCTCTGAGGTTGTTCTTATCTCAACATTTAACTCCCAAAGCTACTATTTGTGTGATTTATTCAACCTTTAACATTTTAGCTTGTGTTTTTTTCCCCATTAACTCATAAAAACCCAAACAGCCACCGGTGACCAAATGAACCTACTGATCTAAACTGTTTAATACCTGTGGATCCATCAATCCTATCAATATATACATTAAAAAAAACATGTTTAAACTAAGAAAATGGACTGTTTTACAGAAGAATGAGGATAAAAAGGACTAAATACATGTCCAATGAAGGAAAAAATTAACCAAAAAAATGTTGTAATGTGGTATAAAACTCAACAAATATCTAAAATACGAGAAAATTAACAATGTATTTGAAAAATGAGAAGAATTCATTGTTTCATAACGTCCAAAACCTGCATTTAGTGTTTTAACACTTAAAAACCAAAACAATTCACTGATTTTAAACTGTTTAATACCTGTTGATCCATTACATACATATCAATATGTGGAAATAATTAGTGTAAAATGCCGTTTTTTTTCTTTCTGGTCATGTTTTATTCATGACAGAACATAAAAAAACATGTTTAAACTAAGAAAATGGACTGTTTTAAGGAAGAATGAGGATAAAAAGGACTAAATACTTGTAAAATGAGGGAAAAAATGAACCCAGAAGACATTGAAATGTGGTAGAAATGTCAAAAACGTTTTATGAAATGAGGCGAAAATTAACAATATACTTGAAAAAGGAGCAGAATTCATTGTTTCATAACATCCAGAACCTGTGTTTAGTGTTTGAACGCTTAAAAACCAAAAAATATCCACTGATCCAAACTGTTTAATACCTGTGGATCCACTAATCCTATCAATACATGGAAAGAATTGGTTTAAAATACAGTTTTTCATCTTTTCATAATCATCTGATATGACCCATTTGGACGTTCAGAGGCTCTGTAGTTACCATGGAAACACCGTCATCTTCTCCAACATGGATTCATCAGTAAAACCCATGGAGTTGGATCAATGACAGTGGATGGACACACTGGGTTTATGTTCAGTTAATGATAGATTGGACTGAAAACATTGCTTTTTCTTAATTTTTCTTTTGTTTCTGATATGAGAATAAACTTTAATCTAAGCTCTTATTAACATCTACGTAATCAGCGAATTAAATATAAGAAAATATATGATTTACACTGGAAAGTGTAAAATGTAGAGAATATTCTAATAAATAGTGAAAAATCACTTAATAAAAGTTAATAGTGGATGGACATGCCTGCGTTTATGTTCATTAATTGGTAACTTTGCTGAAAAAATCACTTTTTCTTCATTTTTCTCTGTTTTTATATAACCTTTGAATGTATTTTGAGCTTTAATGGCCATCTACATGATCAGTGAATTAAATGTAAGAAAATACAGGATTTACACAAAAAAATTCTAAATGCAGAAGATAATATTCTAATAACTAGAAAAGCACTCGGAGAGCGCAGACCTCCGCCAAGGTAGTGTTTGTACTTTTTTTGTTGTTGTTTTTAAGGTAGTGTTTGTACGTTCCTTCCACTAAATGGCACTGAATGACCTCATATGCAGCTCAGTGCCGCCATGCCCTATCTCACAATGATAAAGAATCCTTTAAAAGCTTCCTGGATCCAGATGGTGATCTGGATCGCTTCCAAAATTTAATCTCTTCCTTGACCCAAAGTGGACATATCCTGAAAATCTCATCAAAATCCATCCATAACTTTTTGAGTTATGTTGCAAACAAACAAACAAACCCTGGCAAAAACATACCCTCCTTGGCGGAGGTAAATGGTGAAAAATCACTTAATAAAAGTTCATAGTGGATGGACATGCCTGTGTTTATGTTCAGTTATTGGTATCTTTGCTGAAAAAGTCACTTTTTCTTCATTTTTCCCTGTTTTTGACATAATAACCCTCAAATTTAATCTGAGCTTTAACAAACATCTACATGATCCATGAATTCAACAAAAGAAAATGCAGGATTTACACAGAAAAATAACAAATTCATTCATTTATCTTCAGAACTTGGGTGCTGGAGCCTATTCCAGTCAGATAACATCGTCATAAATGGTGATAAATGACTTTAAAAAAAGGTTAAATATTGAGGAAAAACCCCAGTTCGGAGCAGCCACAGAAGTAGTAGTGGTATTTGAAGGGTTAATAATCACACAAATCATCACTGCTCCTTCCTTCCTTTGGCTCCCAGGTCTTGTGTTTAACTTAAATACCATCACCCCCTGAATGCGCATGTATTTATTTAGAAAATGTGCCAAAGAAAATGAATGCATGTTTCCATTTGCTGCCGCTGCTTGAATTTTAATGTACATTGTGCCGTAAAACGCTGATGATTAAAACAGCAGCAGTGAAACCAACAACAGAAAACTATGTGGAAGGAGGAGTTGGGTTTGCATTCTGTTCATCTGAGGAATGGGTACAGTCTCCTTCCACATAAAGCATCAGTTTAATAGTTTCCTAAAGGTTAGTTCATCCACTTCACAGATAGAACATCCTCTGTGTTGTGAGGAGGTTTGGTTTGCAGCTGTGCACACGTCTGCTCTGTGGGCATGAATATGGTCACTGTGACTGTTCTGGTGTTTTATAGGTTCTTTTAGTCCAGTTAGGGTTCAACAACAAAATTAACTGCTTCACTGTCTCATGTGGTGTGTCTAGAATTAACCCTCCATTATCCCACCAGTAGAGGTTCTTTAACCTTCTGTTTACCATCGGAGCGCTGATGCTCCCATTTTTCAAGCGCTATTTAAGTTACCGTAACTCCTCAACCATTTAGGCTAAAGAGAAAATTCAAATGGTTTCTGAAAGAAGAGAAGATGGACTTCACAGGGATATTACGGTTATTATGGTATGTCACGGGCATCCACTTGGAGCGATGGTCCAATCACAGGCAAGAAATGACGCAGAGCAGAGAGGGGGGTGTGGAGACGCTGGCCGGTTCGGCTGATTTTTAATTTTTTTTCTCATCATTGCACTTGTCAAACATGTCAAGAAAATCTCTGAGAGAGAGAGAGAGAGAGGGAACACACACACACAGAGAGAGAGAGAGAGAGAGAGAGAACTTTCTGAGAGGTTGATAGAGGAGGAGAGTGAGTTGGATGAAGGACCGAGTTAGTCTGGAGCAGATCGATCTCAACCAGAGTTACTCGTGCATTTTGGAAAAGCTGCTCAGAAGATGTGCTGGACAGTAAATGACAACTTTACTAGCTAGCTCAGTTTTAGCTTTGTGGGAATCATTTGTTATCCAGGCGGCCTGTATGATACTTGGTCACTAATCAAAGCAGGGATTTTTAATTTTTAAAAAAAAATATAATTCTTTATTTTAAACATGTCCCTGTGGTCTCCATAAACTGTAAATGCTCTGCTTGGCTCTGAATTCTTCATTCATTCAACTCCACAGGTTCATCTTCAACCCTATTTCTGAGTAATGACACCAGAAATCCATTGGATTTGTGTCCAAATGAATCTAAAGATAGTTTAGCAGCAGCTGGAGGGTTCAAAGTCAAACTGTGTGAACTATTAGGGTCCAAATACACAAAGAAATGAAGCACAGACTAATAAGAAAAGTGGCTTTAAATAAATATGAACCTTTAACTTTTAATCAGCAAAAGCACATAATCTGCACAGTGCTGTAGGAATGACAGAATGTTTTTTATATAGGTTAGCAAAACGAGTTGCAATAAGGATCAAATCAACTTTCCTACAGGCGTCTAACTGCTCCAATGTTGGATGCACAGAAAACGCCTCGAAATCAAAATCCATTTTACTCACAAAAAACCATTAACCAGAAATATGACAAAAATACTTACCTGGAAAAAACGCACATGAAACATGTAGCAAACAAACAGTGAGCCCCCAAATTATGTCGCGTCCCAGTCTAGGGGTTTACCAGGACGGACATAATGTGCTCAACTTCGGTACATTCCCAACTCCCAATTTACAAAAGCCAGACCAAAGACCAAAAACTAAATTTAACTATTTATTATTAATCAACTAAAGGAGGGTAGGAGAAGGTTCGGCGAAAACAACAAACAAAAGTTCTTCTTCAAAGGTAAAACTAAATACTCTATTCTCAAAACTAAATAGGGAAAACAAAATACAATATTCTCATCTAAGCTTCCTGATGAAAAAGAACGGAGAAAAAGTCAAACAAAAAGATCCGCCCTCTCCTCCTAGAACAATACATGCCATCAGAATCAGAATTACTTTATTGATCCCCTTGAGGAAATTACTTTTAGTCACAAAATCAAAACGAACATGAAACTCTTTACACAAAACTATTTACAAAAACTCTCAAACGGGTACACGATGTCTGGTAACGAAACACACAGGATCAGGTTTGGCAGTGACCGAGAGAGAGAGCGTGACTGGATCCAGGGTCAGTTAAATATGGTGGGCAATCTGGCACGTCCAATCACAACACACACACACAACACAGCACCCCCACAGGATTGGAGGGGAATGCACACGGTACAGAAAATACAGAAATAAATAAATTATGGCCCAGGATCAAAACAGTCGTTCGAGGAGGTTCAAACATTTCTGTCCTTGGTGGTCGTCGTTGTTGTTCATCTTCTCTTCTTCTTTGTTTTTACCATCAGCTGTGTCACATTGGAGATGACATCACGGAAGTTACGCACCGTGTTGCTATGACGACCGGATACTCTATGTCAGTAGTATCCTGTAATGGAAGTGGTCTCCAGGAATAGTACCTGGTACCTGAGTCGAGCTGAGCCGGTTCCATGTAGTGGAAACGCGGCACTAATGTGCAAATCATCAGCTAACAGCAGCACGATGTTATAAAAGTGTTGTTTACCGTTTGTGTGAATCTCAACAGTTTGTGTAGTGACATTTTTCTCAGTTCTCGAGTGGAAACTATGATGTGAGGGGCATTCATGTGCAGTTTTTGAGTTCACAACTAGTATTCCCCATGATTCCCACAGCATGTGAAGGCAGCATTAGTGCAGTTGAGTGGATCATGGACTGTTCATCCTCCCTTCTTTTTTTTTTCCTCCTTTTTTTTCTTCTTTTTGTCTGCATTTATTCTCATAGTTTACCACCTCAAACAGGATGGCAACATTGTATGAGATTGATGCATATTTTATTCTTGCAGCCAAATATTTTAATATTTAGTGTGTGACCGTCACCTCCTGGAAACAAAACTGTCCTTCTTTATCATCATTCTTCATCCTCCCTTCTTTAATCCTTTTAGTTGTGATATTTTTTTTTGTCCATGTGTCTGACTTCCTGTTTCTGGTTTGTGTTTGACTCCATCAGAACTTAGTGCACATTACCAGTAAAGTGGATCACTGAACCAGTTGAGTTTAGAGTGGTCTCCGTCAGTTTGAGGCCGGTGCTGGTGTCTTCAAACCCACTGGACCTGGTTTCCATCAGGGGTCCCTCCAGTGTCTGTGCAGAAGCACCACACCACATCCTTCAGTCTCACACCAAAGAAGAACCTCGACACCGTTAACTGTTAACGGCAAAACACGACACAGACAGAGCGGCACATGGAGGCAGGAGTGAAAGTTAGTTACCATGGTGACGGTGACACTGTGTTACTATGCCTGTGCAAAATGTTGAATACCTCAACAGTGAAATTGGTGGTTTTAGTTGCTGTTGTGCAGGGCAGGAAACACCGTGGTGTCAGAGCCAGTGTCGGCTTTGAACTTGAATTTGATATTTGAGTATTTGATCTGTTTCTTCCAGACTCATATTCACATCAGAGCAACAACTGAAGACCGTTTGAACAGTCCAACAGTCAGATTATGAACTGTAGAAAATAAAAACAGGCTGTTATATGTTTAATGCAGCGGTGACTGACAGTTTCTTCCTTTTCACGAGGACATTTGGTGCACAAGAATTGGAATGTACGACAGTTTGATCAAATATTCTGTTCAATATTCAAATATTACAGCGGCAATAAAATACTTTTTTTCACTTAACCCTTTCATGCTTAGTGGTCACTCCAGTGGACAGTTATTCTACGGCTGTTCTATTATATATTCATGTGTTTTGTTGTTTTAGTTCCATATCAGCCAACACAGTGGCTGATATGGATCACATTCATATTATTACTGTAACTTTACTGTTCTTCATAAACCTGATCTGCAGTGACATGTTTGAGTGTAAATCAATAGCTTGTGATTGTTAGACTGTAATTAACAGTTTTTTAAACACAAAGTTGTTTTTTTTTATTTTTATTTTGCAGATTATTGCCATAAAGTGTGTAATAACTAACATTAGAAAATGTTAAAATGTGACAAAACATCAGATTGGCAATATTTAGACAATTATTTCATAGTTTTCACACATTTTCTCACTAAATACATGTTTTTTTGCTTCAAAAATTAAATGCGTGGTGTTCAGTTGAGTGGACATTTTTGCAACTCCTTGAAAAATAGGTTAATAAAAAAAAAGTTGAATTTTTTTTTTATGCCTAAAGAAGAATGAAAACACTCAGGAAAAAAATCTTGATTAAGGTTGTCATAATTCATGCATGAAAGGGTTAAATGTGTATTTTGTTTCAGAACAACAGCACTGATCAGCTGAACATTCACCTGCAAAGATGAAACACACCATCAACCTCTGTGTTTACAACTAATGACCATACAGTCGACCAGTCACATTAGGACTAATGATGTAAAAACAAACACTGATTCTTATTTGTATTTAGTAAAATTCATTGTCTTTTAACAAGAACATGTGATTTACAACAATTAGAATCAAATGTGTGTATTATATAGTGTCACATCACATCCTCACTTTACATTTAGAGCTGGTTTAAACCAAAGCAAGACAATATTTAATTCAATATTCAACAAATATCACAGCAACAATAAAATGTTTTTTTCACTTAAACAAAAGTGTGTTTTGTGCAGAAAAAGTCTAGTGTCGAACAACTAAACCTGAGTAATAAAAATCAACATTTATCCTTAAAGGTGCATGATGTCACTAACGACCTGTCGATGGTTAAATGAGTCGTTTATTACTTTGGGATCAGAACAAACCCTGACATGAGTTCATTTTAGTTTGAATTAATCGTTCATCTTTATTTTCTACTTGTGTGAAAACTGATGACATTTGTTCTGATTTTATGGAGAAGGGACTGTTCTGAAAGACTAGAAATAATTTAGTAGTCTTTCTTTCTTTCTTTCTTTCTTTCTTTCTTTTTTCTTATCAGGTCAGTTAGTTGAGAACTGATTCTTACTTTCAATAAAAACCTGGACATTTATAGATGAACAAGTTCTAATTCACACCTTTGGACTAATTATTCATTCATTCATCTTCTATAATTATCTTTAACCAATTAACCTTTTCATAATGTAGTTACTTTAGAGGTAGGACTAGTACATGACTAGTTTAGTGGTTCAGAAAACTTGTCCAAAACCTTCACCTTTTGATGACTTTCCTGAACTACTACACAAGTCAACTGTTTGTTTGTTGACTTGCCATTTCACATAAATCTGAACCCATCAAGTGGAATCATCTGAGCGGGTCTGGTACCAAATGGACTGATAGTCAGAGTGAAGAACAACAAACTGATCTGGGATCAGTGAACAACTGTGGGACATAGAGTGAATTCAGTGATGTAGAAGCTGAAGGTGGAGCAGAGCCTCAGACCTGCTCCTGGTTTTCACAGTAAATCTGGAAGGGTCTTTTTTTTCCTCCTTCTTCTTTGTACCGTCACATTTCAGCTCGAGTCGACACGCTGAAGGTTTCCCGCTGTCGAAGGATCAGACGTGGTTTCATGCAGCAGATATCTGTGCAGACTCAGACCTGGTTCGATGTCAGCTCTGGTGTCATGGCGGATTTAAGAGTGGGCTCCCGCTCCTGCACATTAGCATTAGCGCTAGCAGCCCCCCACCCCCACCCCTGCCGCCGCCGCTGCTGCTGCAGTCTGCCTCGGATGTCACGCCAGAGCTCAGACATGTTAACAGGAACCTTCACGCTGACACCGTTCAGAATATTCTTTTACCTGCTGTGGGAAGAGAAGCACTTTTCATTTTCAGCATCTCCGTTTACAATAGATCAGAGGCCGGCGCTGCTCGGCTGAACTCCTGAACTCCGCATACATTCCTAATGAACCTCTGGATTGTTCTACAGTTGTATGTTAACAGGAAAGACGGGGGCCCTGTCTTTGTGTGTGTTTGTGAGTGCACGCAGCGCCGTCATGAAGGTTTCTTGGCTCGGTCGTGCTCTAATTGATAGGGGCTGCTGGTATTTACTTACATTCTCAGGGTGGATTAAATCTCAAAGGGAAGGGGAGGAGATGGAGCTTGTTTTTCTCCTGCCTTTGTTTTACTATGCGTGCGTGTGCATACGTGTGTGTTTGGTCATGCCATGCGCTTCGTCGTCCATCAGGAGAATCCTCATGACGTCTCGCTGGCGATTGAAGCCTTCGTTATTATTATTGCGATAATTGCATGTATCAAAATCGACATTTTTCTGTCATTTTCAGAGTTTATTTTACTCGCATTCAGTGTTAAAATATGTATGAAATGTTTCTTTTTGCTAAATTCTGCTTTTTCTTATAAGTTTTTGAAGTTTTTTTTTTTTTTGAGGATTTGACTCATGTTTAATGAACCATCATATATATATTTTTAGTTTTTTACTCCAAGTAATGAATGAAATGAGCGTAATTTTATGATATTTTGCTTTTTAGTTTGATTTAATATTATGAAATAATCATAAAATGCTCATCTACAAGAGTGTTTTTGTCTGGATCTTTTACATTTTCTTCATTTCATCTTTTACATCATTTTCACCATCGTTTTTGTTATTTCTTATGTCTCATTTCATGTTATTTTGGTTTTATATCTTGTTTTGTGTTTTGCTTTTCTATTTTGCACCACTTTTTTCCTTTTCACCTTTTGCTTTTTACACTGTTTTGTCATTTCTTACATCTCACTTTCATCTTATTTTGCATTTTAACCCTTTCATTCATTCATCTTCACATTTTTTCATCTTCCACCTTTTACATAATTTTTATATTGTGTCTTTTTATTTCATTGCATCTTAACTTTTTAACTTTTTACCTTTTTTCCAATCCTTTAAAACCACAAACTTTGTACTCAGACTGAAAATTTACTGTAAATGAAGCCTGATTTGATATTTTAACCTGATAATAGTCATGATAGCAGCTCTTCGGTGCATGTATATCCTTCTCTTTTCCAGTGTCGTTTCCTCCAGACTGTGCATGTTGTTAATCCATGGCTGTTTCGTTGCGGCTACAGTCGTTTCAGACCTTTGAGCTGAGGCCGAGGTCGAAGAATAAGCTGTTTGGACTCAAAACAGAGTTCAGGTGAAAACGACAAACAGTCAGTCGGTGCAGGTTTCAAGAACTCCAGGTTGAGATCTAACTGTGCATAAGCTCACACCAGGGGCCGAGGCTGAACTGTGGTTTTATTCCTGAAGTCACAGTAAAAGCAGTGCTGCAGATTTCCCTCTTTTATGAATGAATATAAATGAGTTCATATGAGGTTTTTTTTTCTTATTTTATTTTCAAGGCCAGGGGGGATGTAAAAAGTCCAAAATTCCAACCATTTCAAAAATATTTTATAATGAAATACAGTTTAATCGTTTTCTTTAAGGGTTTGCACTTGACTCTAATGAACAATCCAACATATTTTTAGTATCAATGCAAATTGTCAGAATATTCATTCGTTAGAAAGGAGAAAACAGAAATTACCGAAACTCTAAGGCGCCATGGAGCAACAATAAACACCAGAAAAAATATAAAAACAGAAAATAACTGTAAATAGAGTATAACTATAAACAGCAGGGGGTTGAGGAGACAATAAATGAACAATAAAAGTGTAACAGTAAAGTGACCGATGAGTTATTGAGTTAAAATGACAGTTTAAATGATAGACTGAGACCTAATCATAGTTAAAATTGCACTTATTTGTCTTAAAAATGTAAACAACCTGAAATGTCTGAAGGAAACATTGTAGATGTAAAACACTTTCATCATGTCATTAAACTTGTTTTCATTGTTATTATTTTCCTAGTTACCTTTCAACTACGGAACAGTCTACCCTGAGCACCGCTGCCAGTGTTCATATGTTCAAAAAGAAACTTAAAACCCATCTTTTTAATTACGCTTTTAGTTAAATTCTTACTTTTTAACATTCACTCTGTTGCTTTTATTTTCATTTTTGTTTGCAACTTTTGGATGTTGGGGGGGGTTTGGTGTAAAAGGGATTTGTGCTACAGGTAACTTGTATAAAAAGTCCTTTACAAATAAAGTTTGATTGATTTCAGATCATATTGGGCTGAACTAATGTGAGTTTGATGGATGGATTTATTTGTTTGTTTGTCCTACAATGGGCAATTCAGTTCAACTGAAATATTAACTTATAAGTGAAAAAATTTAAAAATGTTCTGTCACTGACAGTACGGCTGCACAATATATCGAGTTATACGTTTATTTAATATGACATCTGTGAAAATGGGAAGTTTCCATAACAACCACATTTAAGAGTAAAAACTGTGTAAAAGCTAAAGTCTCATTATTATTTTTATTATTTAGGCTTTACACCGATCATATTGGCTATATCGGATCGGCCGATATTTGGCATTTTTTGAAATGTTCGTGATCGGCCGTCGTGTCATAAATCACCGATCCGATCAATGCCGCTATATGACGGAAAATAAAGTTTTTTGAATCTTCACAACAGCAACATCCATGGGCGACACAAACAAATATGTCGGAGGTGTGGAAGTTTTTCAAAGTGAGAGAAACAGACGCGGCACAAGCTATCTGCGATATATGCAATGCTACAGTACCTCGCGGGGGAACATCGGCAAAAAATTTCAACACGACAAA
>JAQQZY010000019.1:2972292-2984259 GCA_030068375.1 Ostorhinchus rueppellii | reverse complement strand
TCTATCTATCTATCTATCTATCTATCTATCTATCTATCTATCTATCTATCTATCTATCTATCTATCTATCTATGATCTCTGTATCCCCGTGTGTTATCTATATATGTTATCCATATCTATATCTGTTTATTTATATTTATATATATATATATATATATATATATATATATATCACACACACACATTCACACACATTCTTTACCACTAGTAGAGGTACAGTGCAGGTTGAGGATGAATTTTATTTATTTATTTTGTAATTTCAACTTAAAGTTTTTGTCCATCCTATTTTTCAGACACTATTCACCCAATTCTTTTCATATTTCACACACATGTTCTTTACCATTAGTAGAGGTGCAGTGCAATTTGATGGCTGAATTTTAATTCTGAGATTTTTTTTATTTTTTTTTTCTTCCAAATTTCAACTTGCACAATTTGTCCAACTGACTTCACAGACATTATTCACTTGATTCTTTTCAAATTTCACACACATGTTCCTTTCTCTCAATCTTTGCATTTTTTCCCCCGAAATTTTTGGAAAGTTTTTTTAAAAGATTAACAGCTGAGAGTCTAAATGAATCCCTGGGAGGGGTGAGGCGTTGTGCCATTGGGCAGGTGTATTAGTAAGCTCCGCCTACATTTTTGCTTGTTTTACATGTTCGCCTTTCACTTATTCGTTTTTGTTTCTGGTTGGTTTTTACTTATTTCAATGCTGTAGTTTATTTAGACTAAAGTGTCCATGCCTGTTGTCGTCACTGGAAAACAAATGAACTATTTGGAGTAAATAAAGATGCAGCATGTACCAGGAGCATCTCCTGAAGTGCGAGTGTCATGGTAACGGCCTCTACTGGGCTCTTTGTCTATTTCTCATAATATTATATGTTGATTGTGTTGTTATGCTGCTTATTACTGATGTAAAACAAAGTGGATGTAGTGTGATGCTGTTCCCATTATGTTGGTGATGGAGGATGTTGATAGAGAGCTGAAGAACCTTTATTTAACTAAAAAAATATGAACAGTCAGCGGTGAGACAACAGGGAACTCTGCATTCCATTTGAATTGTGTTTATTCATATGTTTTTGCAGTGTTCATAGTTTATCTGTCACTGCACATGATGCACATCTACAAAACCAAAAGAATCAGTACATAACACATTTTACCTCAAAGTTAGACACAGAGGGGTACAAATCTTAAAGAGGTTTCAAGGGTCCAGCCTGGTTTAATGGCTCCAGTGTGGTTTAATGGATCCGGTCTGGTTTAATGGTTCTGGTCTGGTTTAATGGCTCCAGTGTGGTTTAATGGATCCGCACTGGTTTAACGGTTCTGGTCTGGTTTAATGGTTCCATCTTCAGACTGAACAGATCATGGACAGACAGTTACCATGACGACACCTCCATGACTTTCAGGTGTGTAGTCTTTATATTTACAGATTTTCTTCTGATTCAGTTCAGTTTTACAACAAACTCAGACTTTATTCACTTGGAAAATTATCTATAAACTGACAAACATCAGATGTGGAAATGATGGAATCATTCACACAGGATCTAAACATGACTCCATCTCATCATTGACTGAAATACAGTTTTTTTCCCCCTTAAATAAGAACTGGCGTGGATGGGACTACAGATGTACTTTGACTGACACGTTAGATGTGATGGTTTGGTTAAAATGCTTTCTTCTCCTACATCATCATCACAACTGAAATGGACTCGAGTCTGTCATCGTTGTCCGTCTCTACATCTGCTGAACTTCCTGTTTGTCGACATGACAACCCTCCATCGTTTCTCACCTCGCTTCGTGTTTCAGTTTCTCGCTGCGACCTCAGCCGACCCGTTTCTCCTGGCTCTTGCCTTTCGTTTCCTCGGCTGTTGTTTGATCGCCCGCCGCCCCGCTGAGCCCCCCTCTGCTCCTGCCGAGCTCCGGTCCTAAAATAACTAATGTAGGTCACACCTTCATCCTTTAGCAGCTATAATTAGCAGGGCAGCGGGTCGGCTCGGGAATGGCGGGAGTGCAGAGGTGGCAGCGCAGGTCGCGGCGGTGCTGGGTCTTCACAGCAGCAGGAAGTCCAGATTACTGCCATCCTTCCTCCTTCTCATCCTCCTCTGCTCCCTGGCGGCTGTTTAGTCCGAGGGCTGCTAAGTGTCTGTTGTGACAGCTGGAGGTCTCGTGAGAGGTGGAGTGGACAGTTGGCCGCCGCCTCTTCCACCACCCCCCTCACTGCCGCCGCCACTTCACCTCGTTTACACCCATATGCCTCGGTGGCCTGAGGTCTGGCCTGTCTGTCCGGTGTGAGGTCTCACTTAGCCCGGCACTGACCCCACACTTCATCAACAGCTCGCTGTCTGGGTGGCCGGGCACGCTGCCGCCGCCGGCCGCCACGCCACAGCATCACTCAGGAAATGTACCGTGTAACTGCCGCCTGATGAACACCGTTGAGCAGCTGCCGGAGTCACTTTAACAACTGAATCCACCAAAAATGTAGAAAAAGGAAGTGGAAGAACATGTTCCTGTAGATTATTTCATGTGTTCAGGTTTACGTCACAGAAGCATCCAAATGTAGAAGATTTGTCTTGGTTTGTGCAGGATATTTTTTATTTTTTAAAATTCTAATGTGTCAATTGTTACAAGGTTCTTCCACATATATAAAGTGTACGTGTGGTAGACTCTGGCCTTGATTAGGATCCAGTTGAAGTTTCATCCTCTTTATCTTCATTTGCGTCTGAGGGTTTTGTCTTTCATGCTCCCACCGGTTTGTCGTCCTTCAAGTTGCAGACTTGGATGAGTCAAACAAAAGATTTTTAATAAGGATTTACATACCAAAAAATGCATTTCAGTCTATTAGTACATTTAGTACATGGACTTAAGAGGCAGAATATTCCTCGACCTCAGGGGTGTTGAACATGTTTTAGTTGAGGTTCCACATAGAACCCAATGGACTCTGAAGTAAAATAACAGCATAAGAACAAACAAATAATCAACAGTTTTTCACTTTGTCTTAGTGTGAAAAAAGTAAAATTACATTATGAAAACGTGAATAACTTGAACAACCTGAAATTTCTCAAAAATAAGTGCGATTTGAACAATATTCTGTCTCAGCTTATCCGTCAGTGGATCTATCTGGAAACAAATATTTCAGGTTAATATGAATATTTTCTGTAAAAGTTAGCTTATTTCTTCATGCTCAACGTAAACCAGTGCATAAGACCAGGTCATGTTTAGGTTTAGATCGTTTGAGTCTGTTAGAGTAAAATCATTGTCCTGTGGAAGACACACAACTAGTGCATTAAGCAGTGAGCAGCGTACCTGTGGTGTGCACGGTTAATTTAAAAAAAAAAAAAACAGCCACAAAAATGGTGCAGGGTTCAAACCAGGATTTGTGCAGGTCTTGAAAAAGCATGAAGTCATGAAATAGATTTTGTGACACTTAAGGCATTAAATGGCATTAAAAATAATTAAATTTGATGTCCAGGGGCATTAAAAAATTAAATATACTTGATGGAGAAAAAAAATTGTTGTTCAGGATTTATTGTGATTATATAAACATTTAATAAGTTTGATCAGAAGTATAGTGTAACGATTGACAGGTGGAACCCTTTAATTGGATATTCTTTATGGCCAGTGCATGAATCACCAGGTGTTTCAAATGTAACATTTTGTGAGCTGTATTTATGGTGAAAGATCGCAGGGAATATAAGCACATGTGAAAAAAATGGGAAAATGCAAGTTTCCACTGAAGTGATTGGAGGAACGATACAGAATCTGTTTAAAACCTGTCGATGATAAATATATATAAAACTAGAAAAGCACTCGGAGAGCGTAGACCTCCAGCAAAATGGTGTTTGTGTTTTTAAGGTAGTGTTTGTACTTTCCTCCACTAGATGGCGCTGAATGACCCCATAATCACCTCTGGTCCACCATGCCCTATCACACTGATAAAGAATCCGTTTAAAAAATTCCTGGATCCAGACGGGGATCCGGATCGCCTCCAAAATTGAATCCTCTCTTCCTTGACCCAGAGCGGACATATCCTGAAAATTTAATCAAAATCCATCCATAACTTTTTGAGTTATCTTGCTAACAGTCAGACAAACCAACGCCGATGAAAACAGAACCTCCTTGGCGGAGGTAACTATATACACAAGTGTGTTTGCAGTTGGACCTGGGCATTAAAAGTGTTTACAGTGGCTTTAAAAAGCAGTAAATTAGATTTGCTGATACTTGTAGAAACCTTGTCAAAGCTGCACTAATCATCAGTATATTATTCTTTGACCTTGTCGTGGCCCAATTTTACTAAATCCATCTATTTTTCTCTGAATCATCAATTAACTCCAGAGGGTCCTCTGATGGCAGCAGGACGGAGCCTGAAACTCCTTTGCAATTAGACCAGTTCACGGAGACCACAAGGAAATGTAGGGTCGAATTATATTTTTTTTAAAAAGAGAAAAATGTCACTCCTTTAAAATGTTTGTGCAACATTCCAGGATGCACATCACTTCTACACACACCCTGGTTTTTGGTTTTTGTTTTAAACGCGTGTTCGTCCATTTCTGCCTCATACACTGCACACAACAGTTTGATGACAGACGTTGAACAGACCTAATACCTGAGCCCCGTCCTCATATGGACCATAATGCACTGTTGAAAGACCACCGTCCCATTCCACTCCTCATGTCTAAAGCTTGTCTCTGACTATTACCTGGAAGTCTGTTATTTTTGGTTTTCATCGCTGAATTATCATGAATTCTTCCAGATCTGTGAACATGCTGGTTTGTTCTATGAATCCTGTCCTTATGGTCTTTTTCTGTTCTATTTGTAATGGTTGCACAGTGTGTGTGAGTGTGTGTGTGTGTGTGTGTGTGTGTGTGTGTGTGTGTGTTCGTTCTTCTATAATTACACCTTAAATCTATGAAGGCTGATGGTGTGGGATGCGTCCCTTCTTTTACCTGGAGCTGCTTCTGGCTCATTTGCATCACATTTTCCTCAGGTTTCCTTCAGATTGTGTGTTCTAACGTCACTCCAGATATATTTTCCTGTGTTCTGGTGTATTTTACTGTTTCTAAACCCCTTCATTTCCTTCTTGAAGGTCTCTCATCTTTGCTGCTGTGTTGGTTTCATGGTTTTCCAGTTTCGCAGTCGTCTTTGGGGTCGACCTGCTTTGAGATTCAGGGCTTGACCACAGTTTAACTCACTGGTTGAAGGTCAAACTGCTGCTGCTTCCTCCTCTTCCTCGTCTTCATCCACTGGGGACTCCCTCCTCCCCCTCCTCTCCCTCTGCTTTCCTCCTGACTCACTGACTACATTTACATCCACATTATTCCAGTTTTTGCTCCTGAAACACAGTATTTTTGTTTTGTAAAGATGCTTTAACATGTATTAATAACATCAGACTGAAGCCGTTTGTGCAAATGAGTCTAATTGAACAGTTGGTGCAGAATGTGGATGTGCATGAAGGTGTGGCCAAAAAGTGGAGGTGTGGTCAAAAAATGAAGGTGTGGTCAAAAGGTGAAGATGCTGGTGATGATCTCTTTTTTTCTCATCCTACTACTCCTCTTTTTCCACCTCCTTCTCCTTTCTTCTCCCCCCCCCCCTTTCTTCTCCTTCACCTCCACCACCTTCCTCTCCTCCTCCATTTGCTTCTTCTCCTTCTCCACCTCCTTTCTCTACACCTTCGCCTCATTTCTTCTTCTCCCCCTTCTCATCCTCCTTTCCTCTCCTTCTCTCCTCTTCCTCCACCTCCTCTTGTTGATGCAGTGGTCATCTTCGTTGTCGTAGGTTTTCGTCCCTGGGGCGTCAGATTAACTTCTCTGCCCTCATTTGACTCTGAAACTTACCTCAGGGGAAACCCAGAGGCCAAATGCAGATTTGTCATTTACAGATTTGAGTTTTATTCATGTATTCATTTTTCACTGTAAAGGTCAGCCCAGTGTGTGTGTGTGTGTGTGTGTGTGTGTGTGAGTGTGTGTGTGTGAGTGATGTTTGTTGGCATCCTCACTTGTTTTCATGATGAGGAGAACAGCAGCGATCTGTGGGTTTTATTTCCCTCTACGTCTGTCGCTACAAGTCAAGTAAATATGAATAAAGATAAGGCTGGAGATGATGATAAAATGAAGCTTTGGATAATTTTCCTTCATGAACAGCTCAAATACATTTAGATTTCTCCATCATTTTCAACATCACAAATTTATTTGTAATGACTTTTGTGTTAAAATAATTTCTACTCCAGTTTCATCTGTTAAACATCAGCAAAAAAACCCAAACACTTTCTGGTGTTAAATGCTTATAAATGTCTATTTCTTAATTAGCTGTGTTTGAATAAAGTATTTCTCTGCTTAAACAGTACTAGAAACTAACACTAAGTGTTAAATCACAAATAATATTAACGTGATATTCAGTTTCCTTTTATTTTCATCATTTAAGTTTGTACAATCTGTCCATTTTTATTTCTAAAGCACAAATTTAAACAAACACAAAGGTTTCCAAAGTGCTGTACAGTAAAATAAATGCAATAAAAAGACCAAATAATAAGATAAAAACACAATTAAATAATAAATAAATAAATAAATAAATACTGTCCATGAAAACACACATAGAATGTATGTTTTAATGGTGTTGAATAATAACTCATTAATTTTGTTTTTTTACACCTTTATTTTAAGAGAACGAACTCAATAAGATTTAAAAAAAAAAAAAAAAGATTAGTCTGGTTTAATAGGATTGAATGACATTCGCATTAAATCAAAATAAAGACAAAATTTGCAAAATAAAAATCAGCATGTTTTTTTTTTTTAAATCAAATTTAAAAAAGGCTTTATTGACATTTCAAACCTTTACATCGCCAAAACAAATTGTACATTCAAAGGAAAAATGTGCTACGAGTGCAAGTTTAAGAAGAATAGTAATATTGTATTTGATTTAATATTTTTTATCTGTATTTCTCACCTCCTCTTAGATCTTTCTTTCATCGTTTCCATGTTCATTTGTTACATCTTTTCTATCTCGTCCCTAAAGTTTGGGTCTGATTTTAACCCTTTCATGCACAGTGGTTAGCTAGCTATTCTCCAGCTGTTCTCGTAAATTCATGGATGTTGTTGTTTTAGTTCCATATCAGCCAACGCAGTGGACACTGATCTCATACACTGACATTGATAACTTTGCTGTTCTTGATAAACCTGATCTACACTGTAAAAAGTAAACATTAGATCAACTTAAAACAATTCTTCTTCAATAGGTCACACATAAAAAAAATAAGTAAATGACCTGTAAAGTAATTTAATTTAGTTCACTCAACTGAGTTTTTTTGTTTGACCAATTGAAGAAGAGTTTTTAAGTTGATTCGAGGATTGTGCAATTAATTGAATTTTGATCATGATTTCGATTTTGTTATCAAACGATCTCAAAACACATATAATCAAGTTGAAATTATTTATTTTCCGTTTTTCTTTACACAATTTCTGAGACCTGTATGTGCAATACATTCCATTCCATTGCAAAACAGCTGTGAAGTACATATTTGTAGCCAAAATTTATTTCCAATTTGAATATTTTGCATAAAGAATCAACAACAAAGTGTTTTAAGAGAGAGAGAAATGCTGAATAAATGCATGTGAAACTCAAAATTAATCGTTTGAATAATGGTGATTTTAATATTGACCAAAATAATTGTGATATTGATTTTTTTTTCCCCGTAATCGAGCAGCCCAAGTTGATTGAATTTTTTAAAAACTTTTTTCACTGTAACATGTTTGAGTGAAAATCAATTTGTTGTTATTGTTATTAGACTGTAATTAACAACAAATGTTTTTATTTTCTGCATATCATCTCTATGAAGTGAGCAATAACTAGTATTAGACTGTTAAAATGTGAGAAAACATCTAATTAGCATTAGCATGGTTTTTATTTCATAGTTTTCACACAGTATATGAGTAAATGCATGTTTCTTTGCTTCAAAAATTAAAACGCGTAGTGTCCAGCAGAGTGGACATTTTTGCAACCCTGTAAACAATTGCTTCATAAAAAAAATGTAATCGCTTTGGGTTTTTTTTTTTAATGCCTAAAGAGGAATAAAATCACTCAAGAAAAAAATCTCAATTAGGCTTCTCATAAGTCATGCATGAAAGCGTTAAACTCGTTTCCATCTTCTCACGGCCTTCGTTCGTCCATAACCAAACGTCAGCCTTTTTTTTAATCAACTGGACAAACTCGAAACTTGGAAAAAGGTTTTGAAAGAGACACTGATGTTCACGAATCATTCTTCAGTTTAAAAAATTAAATCTGAATTGTGTTTTTTAGGATAAATCTGTGTTAAAATCATCTGTTTTTGAAGAGTCCGACTGTTCCATCCAGTGAACGTTGTGGTGTAGGAGCTGAAAACCACATTATGGTCTGTCCGTGGCTCTCACAGGAAGTGGGCTTTTGTCGTGTGGACATCCTGAGTCTGTAAAGATCCGACTGACGGGGTCCAACTCTTATCGTCGTCATATTTGAATAGAAATGGAAAAATTAACCAAGGAATTAGACACAAACGCCCCGGAAGAACAGAAATATCAGGTGGAAACGACCCCATTCAGAACGATTTATGATCCTTTTATTATCAGTTTATGGTCACAGCTTTAAAAGACACAAAAGAACCTGAACTGAATGTGTAGTAAAGGTTAAAGTCACTATTTAGTTTGACCTTTGACCCCATGATTAGAAGCATCTGATGTGTTGAAGGAAACCTGATTATTTAGTGCGTTTTTGGTGATTGCTTTTGTGAATATTTTGTGCATTTAAAGTTCAATTTGTCAATTATTTTGTTCATTTTATTTTATTTTTTTTAATTTTGTTGATTATTTTGTTCATTTTGTTGATTTTTTTTTTTCTTTTTATTCATTTTGTTGATTATTTCACTGTTAGTTTTAATTTGTCTGTGTGTTCAATTTGTTGATTATTTTGTTCATTTTATTTTATTGATTTTTTTTTTTTTGTTGGTTTTTATTCATTTTGTTTTTTTTTTGTTTAGTTATTTTTAATTTGTCAATTATTTTGTTCATTTCGTTGATTTTGTTTTTTTGTTTTTTTTCCGGTTGTTTTGTTCAATTTGTTGATTTTTTTTTGTAATTATTTTGTTCATTATATTGATTATTTTGTTCATTTGTTTATTTTATTCATTTTTGTTCATTTTTTCGTTATTTTATTAATTTTTGTTCTTTTTTTGTTTATGTTCAATTTGTTGAAATTTTTTTTTTCATTGTGATGATATTTTGGTCATTGTAACTCATTTTGTAGATTATTTTATCTTTCTACTGGTCTCATAATAGTTTCCTTTTGTTCGATGATGGAGGATGATCTGTTTGCTCACCAGAAGAAATCCTATTTTAATAAAAATAGCGAATAATTAATAAAATAATGAGACTGACACAAATTTCCCTGAAGAAAAAACGTCAGGTTCAGACGCACAGAAAATAGACATGAATCCACTGCATGTGTTTGATTATCAGTAGATATGAAACCAGTAAAATAGAAACTATCCCATTAGATGCTGAGTAACCTGTAGTATCTACTGTAAACAGACCCGGTCCACAGACTATATTTAGGCGTTTAGTCCATGTTGATTGAATTTGTCACCACGGCCCAGCTCTGACATTTGTGTCGGCTGCTTTTAGCTTAATCACCCCTAAGTCACCTCTTCGCTGGCGCCAGCGTCCGTCGGTTTGTGTTGGCCGTCTGCCCGACACACACCGCTCGGGTCGCCGTCTGCGCCGGCACGGGAAGCTTTAACCCTGATGAAACGACGAGAAACCACAAAAAAAAACACCAACGTAGAGGACAACTTGAACATCCGACTGAAAATTATAGAAATATGTCTGTAAGATGTAGAGGTTTATTATTACCTTAACCTTACCTTAGCCTTACCTTATCTTACCTTACTTTAACTGTACTTTTGCCTACTTTTGCCTGTACTTTTATCTTCCCCTTACTTTTCCATATTTTACGCTTACCTTACCTTTACCCTTACCTTACCATTACCTTACCATTACCTAAATCGCAGTACTAAAAGGATCAGAAATGATCATCTCCATTCACCCTTTTTGTCAAACTAATAGAAACTGCATATTTTCCCTTTGTTTTCCATCATTTGACTGGTGCTGTTTTAAGTCCAGTTCGGTTCAGAAGTCTTATTCCACCTTTGTCTGTTTTGTTTTTCAGAGTTTAAATGATCGTGCGTATTTATTTTTCATTCTTATTTTGTTATTATATTATTTTGTGCATTTTCTTGATTATTTTGTTCACTTGTGCTCATTTTGTTGATTATTTTCTTAGGTTTTGTATATTGTTTTGTTAATTTTGTTGATTTTGTAGTTCTTTTTTGTTTTATTCTTGATTTTTTTTTTTTTTTTCCATTTTTACTCATTTTGTTGATCATTTTATTCATTTTTATCTTCACCCTAACGACACATTATTAAACTAGTTTTAGACTTTGCTACAGTGGAGGTATGAAGTTAATGTATGAAGTTTTGGTTCAGTTTTACTCTTAAGTATTTTCTTTTTCTTGTTTTTTTTCTTTCTTTCAGCCTCTTTCTTTGCTGTTTCTATACATATTTTTAACAGTGCGTTTTGTGTCATCAGATAAACAAGTTTTTTTCAGACTTGTTGAAACGTCTGCCTCACACTGTCACATTAATTAAACTAAAGCCTCCGAATTAATGAGATAATGATTTATCGACGTTAAATGTGACACCTTTACTTAATGGAGCATTAAATAGAAAACGTGGAGCATCTGTTGAACACGTGTGCTGCTGTCGGCATGTGCATGTGGCGTGTGTTCGGGGGGTGTTAGCTTCAGACCGGTACTGATGAGTGTGTGATGTCACAAATATCACAATACAACAGTGGAAACAGACCTGGGTCCTCACAGGTGTAGTTAAAACCACCTCACATCTCCTGTTCCCGACCCGAGACCCCAATATGTCAGAGGCAGAGTGATGGGCCGCAAGTCCACATCTGAGCTCTGGAGGTTCTGTCAAACACAGAGTGACACGGATCAAATCTCCAACGCACCCTGAACACATCGCTCATACGGCATTTAACACAACATGAAGTCTGGATCACCAGGCTGCACTCATGGAAAAAAAATATACGTTCAAGTCAGATACGTAAGCACAAAAGGCTGCATTTGAAATATTCTGGTAATCGGGGTTTATACTCTGGTGACTACATTTGCATCACAGAATAAATGAAGGAATGATTTTTTTATTTTGGTTATTGGGGGGGTACATGTGACCTAGTTATTCTGGCCACTCCTCCTTGGCTACTCGCTACTCGGGCTGTGGTCCCCGCCAAGGACGCAACAAAAAATGCAGAGATCGTTCTCTGATCATCAGGCTTCATATAACGCTTGTGTTTTGTCCTGGTTCGTGTCGTCTGGATGTAAACAGGAAGTGAGTTTATGTGCGGTCAGATCCCAACCAATTAGAGTGCTTCGTTTAATGCATTGCATCATATCCAACCAATGGGAAGAAGGTTTTGCAGTAAAACCTCGCGATAGACGCAACTCCGTGACATTTTAAAAGAAAAAACATCATGGTGCCGGAAAATAGAGTACATGCCTGCAAACCTGACGGATTTTGGTAGATTTTAGCAAAATTATCGGGGGAAAATAGAAGGTAAGCGCCCTAAATTTGAAAATGAGTATAGTAATATCTGTGTGGAAACGTGTTTGAGAAAAGACTAATATTATTCATGTTAATGGGTTTTGTTTCGTAGTGTTGCCGTTATTATTTAGAATCACCTTCATTGATTTGGGTTCATTTCCACATTGCACCTCCAGTTCTTATGGATTTAAATGCTGCTGGTTCAGGGTCCGGTTCTGGTTTTGTGGTTTCAGAGGCTGCTGGTTCAGGGTCCGGTTCTGGTTTTGTGGTTTCAGAGGCTGCTGGTTCAGGGTCTGGTTCTGGTTTTGTGGTTTCAGAGGCTGCTGGTTCAGGGTCC
>JAQQZY010000019.1:2959655-2970548 GCA_030068375.1 Ostorhinchus rueppellii | reverse complement strand
TCTTTGGATTGTGGGAGGAAACCGGAGTACCCGGAGAAAACCCACGCAGACACGGGGAGAACATGCAAACTCCACAGGTCCCAAGGATCGCCCGGGAATCGAACCCCAGTCCTTCTTGCTGTGAGGCACGTGTGCTAACCACTGCACCACCGTATCGCCCTTTTTTTTTTTTTATTATGTTGATTATTTTGTTAAATTCGATTCCTTTTGTTGATTATTTTAATTTCTCTTCATTATGTTTGTTTTCTTCATTTTTATTCATTTTGTTGATTATTTGGTTTATTTTTATACATTTTGTTGATTCTCTTGTTCATTTTTTATTAATTTTGTTGATTTTTGTTCAATTTTATGCATTTCATTGATTCTTTTGTTCATTTTTTTATTAATTTTGTTGATTCTTTTTAGTTTTATACATTTCATTGATTCTTTTTTGTTCATATTGTTGACTAGTCGGTCATTTTTTCTATTTTTTTGTTGTTCTATCCTCCTGCCTGTCTTACTTTTTTTTTTCCTGCCTGTCTTACAATAGTGTCTATTTGTTAGATGATGCAGGGTGATTTCATATCTCACCGAAAACCCTCCCATTTTAACAGAAACAGCACATGTTTAACAGTGACGGACACAGACTACCCTGAAGAGCTCAAATTTCAGGTTGAGTGCCGTCTACTCTGGGGGTTTTTTTCTTCTGGGTGTTTTTCTGCAGATCTTACATATCCGGTGCACATATAGACTCTTTGAACACATTATATTTATTATTTTTTTCTGCTGCATCTTGAGGAAAACTCGGCGGTTCCAGGTCCGGTTCCACTTTGTTGGACGTGCAAAGGTCAACAGCAAACACAGAGTAGTGGATGGTTGGCGGTGGGTTTTCTTGTGATGTCTGCGCTCTTTCATGGCTCTGAATGGACTCTGAAGTGTGCGCTTCCTCTATATGTTGCGTCTGAAAAGCTTTTCCTCTTCCTCCTTTTCTGCTCTGTTTCTATTCTTCGCCTCTCATGTCACACACTGAATAAATCTCACGGAGGAGGGAGTTCTTCTTTTCTGTAGACGAGTCCGGAGCTGGAGTCCTGGGGGGGGGGCAAACAGAAGGAGGGGGGGGTACCTGCTCATGTCGATGGCTGCGTGGTGACCTTTGACCCCAGGCCAGGCTGGCTCTGGTGTCAGCTTTAATTAGCGAGTCACACAAGCCGACACAGTGCAGATGCATTTAATGACGCTCACACAGATGGTGCGTTCATGTGTTCAGCGGACGTTACATTGACTACCTTCATATGCACCAGATAGGGCTCTCGTGTTTTTATCATCTATGAAAATTCATTTGAACTCTTAAATGTGTACATGCTTCTACCCCCTGATGCCTCCTTCGTGAACCCATTTGCATCCACACTAAATCTGATCTTTATACGATTTGTGGAGTTATCAGATTATTATTATTGATCATGTAAACAGTAGAATCTGATCTGTTTTATCTGATAACAGCAGTAATCTGATTATGAGTAATCAGATTAACTCACCTGGATTTATCCCCAATACTCCCATGTCTTCATGTGTATATACTAGGGATGGAAGGCTGTGCAATTAATCGAACTTTTATCACGATTTCGATTTTGTTGTCAAATGATCTCAAAACTCATATAATCAAGTTGAAATTATTTATTTTCCATTTTTCTTTACTCAATTTCTGAGAGACTTGCACGCGCAGTACATTCCATTCCATTGCAAAACAGCTGTAAATATAGACAGACATTTCATATATATCGCAGGGTTTAAAAAAAAAAAAAAAAATCGCTTTGTAATTTTTTTTCCAGTATCATCCAGAAAATTTGTTCAGTTTTAAGAAATTTAGATTTTTGATGAATTTTTGCAGTATTCAAAATGTTCCTTTCCTTCTAATGGTCCATATTTTAATTGTTTCTAACATGTAAATGGTTCCAGATATCAGCCTAGTTCCTATTGGTCACTGATAGAAGTCATCTCTGGACTGTGATTGGATGAGTCAAGTTCTCCTCTAGTGAAAGTCCCGCCCACTTCTGTTGTTTGATTGATGTGGATCCAGACCACAGGACTGGAACATAGAACAGAACCAACCTCACACATTCAACTGGGGCTGATTATTGATAGATCATGATGCTGACGTTCAGGGACACTGGGACTATTTTTATTCAGGTGAAATATAGAGTTTTATCCCATGAGTCCACAGTGTCCAAACAGACCCAGACAAATGGGTTTCTGTGGCTGCTGCTCCGTCCACCACATTTCCAAGTGGATTAATTAGATTAAAGTGTGTTTGTTGGGCTAAACTGTTTGAGTTTGGACTGTGTGTGTGCGTGGGTGCGTGTGTGTGTGTGTGAATGTGTGTGTGTGTGGGGGGGGGGTTCCTAGAGAATAATTAGTGGAATTAAGGCCTAATGATGGGATTGAACACTGTTTGGGAATCCACACAGTTTTTTTGTTTTGTTTTTTTTTTTCTTTCTGGCTGTGTGTGTTTGTATCTGAAAACAGGACATGGGGGTAAAAATTCAAACCAGATGTAGATGAATGTCATGAAGTAAATTTGGAAGCACTTATGGTCTGTTTTAAAAATAAATACTTACTGAGATAAAAGAGAAACTATTTTCCAGATAAAACGCATTTTTATGTTATTGCCTCCGCCAAGGAGGTTATGTTTTCTCCGGCGTCTGTCTGTCTGTCTGTCTGTCTGTCTGTTAGCAAGATAACTCAAAAAGTTATGGATGGATTTTCATGAAATTTTCACAGATTGTCAGAAATGGGGTATCCTACAGATGATTAGATTTTGGTGGTGATCCGTACATTCAGCGCCATCTAGTGGATGAAAATACAAACACTGCCTTGGCGGAGGTCTGTGCTCTCAGATTGCTTCTCTAGTTTTACATTATATTTAGTTCAAAAATCAATCCGCATGTAACGTGGTCAAAAGGACACGAAAATTATGCACTACTATTTTTTTAAGTATCTTTTTATCCTCTCACAGGTGCATTTTGGGAATTGGCGTAAATATTCATGGCAGTGTTTCACAAAAATGACCGCTGTTGTAAAACTGGGCAGGTTCTGTATGTAACATCAGTGGACACGATGGGTTACACACAAAACCTGGAATGAGACTCAGATTGATGAAAAACCCCTCAGATGGACACGTTTACCACAGTGTCTGTATTTATAGTCTATATATGACCATTTACAGACATGTTTTCAGATCTAATGCACTGACACCTAGGGAGATTTAATGTCCATATTTGGGTCCTATTTTTGGCCCCAATATTTGATTAAAAATTAATTCATTATGGGATGACTCAGAACAAGAGTAAAAGATTTTTGTATTTATCTGAGGTCATCATTAGGTCCATCCTGGGGGTAAATCTATCGACATTTAGCTTTTTTTATTGGGTCTAAAAAGATGGAAAAGTGACAGATACTAAAATAAACCAGTATCATAGTAGCACCATTTATGTGTTTTAAGTATTTCCATCCATGTTTGAGGTGTGTAACGGTGAAAACTGAAGCAGCACAATGTCTGGAAACAATGTTTAGGGAAATAGAAGCAAAAATAAATACAGTTGGCATCAGTAATTCATGATTTAAGAGCCACTACACAGGAATATGTCCCAAAAAATGGGTTAATTCACAAAATGGTCAAGTTTGTTGTTTTTATTTAGTTTTTTTCCCAGTAGTTGTTCAGTTTTACAAGTTTTTACATGTCAGTTTCATCCCACAAATCTGGCTAAAAATGCTTGTTTTAACATCCCACAATATGAAAGTGTTTAAAGCACATGTTGTTTCGATCCTTCTCAGTTTTCAGAAAATAAAACCTGCAAACATTTAATATTTTTGCAATAAATCATCATGCATCTATGATTAGATCTACAATAAGAACATCTAGTCTCATAGTATTTACAATAACTGATAAAATGAGTGATCTTTTCAGGATACTTTCCTCCTGTGTGACTAAACTAAACATCTGTGGGTTCTGGACCAAATAAGACGTCATTTAAAACATCTTTTTTTCATTTTCTGATATAAATTAATATCAAATGATTAATTACAGAACTGACAATTGTTTATATTAATGCTGGTTTCAGCCTAAAGTATAATTAATGCAACATGATTTTGTGAAATATTATTATCATTGTGGGTATTATTGCAGTTCAAAGTCAACCAATAGTGGATTTTTTCTTTATTTTCTATTATTTTATTATACATTTACATAAACATGTACTTAGACAAAGAACCACACAAACACAATACCAAAAAATTGACACAACAAATGTATTAAACAAGAAAACAAGGCAAAATCATACAAAAATAAAAAACTAATAATAATGACTTAACAATAGTGGATTTTAAAAGAGGGATACAAAAGCTCCTAATAATAAATATATGCAGTCAGATGATTCAGAATCACTGAATATTCATCTCAGACTCTCTGAACTGACACTTAAAGTAGTGGAAATGATTTTTTTATTTCTGTTCAAAGTCAGTTTTTTCAGGTGAAAAACCCAAAACTGTCCAGAAGTTACAGATAATTGATAAAACATCCTATTGGTTCAAAGATTGGATTAGACAGAATGTTACTGATCCTTGGGCAGTGTTCCAAGAGCAGCACAAACACTAATATTACAAGAAAATACTAATGCAGTATACAATTGCATTCATTTGTATGGTAATTGTGGAAAATGCACAGATTCCTGAAGCTTTTTTCTAATTGAAACATGTAAACTTGTATAATTTGATAGAAAATGAAAGCACGCTGGGTCTGGGGTGTTGCATGTTTTCTATTTTCCCCTGGTGTTCAGTTTGATCAGACCGGACTTTAAAGTGCACATCATACAAACGCTCACCCTGCCGCTGAGTTAATTGTGAGTGTAATCGATGAACTGTTGCACTTGTGCTTGTTTGTGTCGTGATGAAGCATCGGCAGCTGAAGGTGATCTGTCCCACTGTCCTTAAAGGCAGCGTTTTCATGTTTTAGACCAACTTTAAAGGGTGAATTCATTTGATTTCACAGCAGGTGGAGTTTGGGAATGAAAATGTGTGTTTATGCACTGGATTTAAAAAAAAAAAAAGAAAAAAGAAAAGAAATGTGGAAACACTGCTGCTATTCTTTTAATTAAAGCAGGAGAAACCGTTTTCAAGCAAATGGGCAGAGATGTGAGAGGGCGAGGGATGAAACAAGCGCCGGTGTTGGGAATCCAGCGGGGGATTAAAGGCGGTGAGCAAGCGTCGCAGACCCCTGGCCATCTTGCTGCTGTAATGAACATTAGGGCTGCGGCATAAATTTAATGACCTGTGAAACAAACAGCGTGGCTGAGCCGCTGCCTGTGAATGCTAAGTGGCTCTGTTATTAATACAGGCTCAGAGATGCCGCTGTGTAAACACACCGACGCCGCTTTTCCTGCGAGGCCCGTTAAATGCACGCCGGCCGTGTGATAGCGATGGCGGCGAACGCTCACCGATGCCTCCTGAAACGGGGTCACATCTCCCTTTGTACCTGCAGAATTAATAGCACGCGAGCGGCTAACAGTGTACCTGCGCTGACTCGTAAGATATGAATGGCGTGGCGGCTAATGGCAGCGCGGGTTAGACACCTCGGTAATGAATAGCTTAGCAGCGCGGCAGGTGAGCAGGTGGTGATGAATAGGCGGCGTGCAGGGTGCAGTTTAACAGGTTAGAGAGTGTGAACGAGTAGCAGAGTTCATCCTCCACAATCTGTCGACGTCTCATCAATTAATGCACAGTCGGACTCAAACACCAGGTATTTACACCATGTGGACAAAAGTATGTGGACACGTTGAATGTTTTCTAACGAGTGTCTGGGACACAAAACAATAACGACTAATGTCAGAATATAGTTTAACCCTTTCATACATACTGGTCACTACAGTGGACAGATATTCTACAGATCTTTTTCATGGGTTTTATTGTTTTAGTTCCATATCAGCCAAAACAGTGGATACAGTGGCACCATCCCATAATACACTGATATTCATACCATTACTGTAACTTTGCTCTGCTTGTTAAACCAGCACTAACATGTTTGAGTGTAAATCAGTTGCTAGTTGTTATTAGACTGTAATTAACTGTTTTCTGAAACAAAACGCTTTTGTTTTGCATATGATCTCCATGAAGTAATAACTAGTATTAGAGAAAGTTCAAATGTGAGAAACCGTCAGATTAGCTGCATTAAAAATGTTTATTTCACACAGTACATCACTTTCTGTTACTGCATTTTAAAGACATGTTTCTTTGCTTCAAAAATTAAAAAAATGGTAATTCCATAAAAAAATTTCAATCACATGTTTTTTTGCATCCTGAAAGAGGAATAAAAACATTGAAGAAAAAAATCTTGACTAAGGCTACGTTCAGATGCAGCCAAATGTGGCCCAAATCCAACTGTTTGCCGCTATTTGACCTGTATCTGTCCTTTTAAAGACAATCTGAACAGCACATATTTTTACAGATTTTTTAAAAAATCCAACCCAGGCCACTTTCATATGTGCTCCTAAATCTGCTACATATCAGATATTTTGCAATGCGACGTCAGTCTGAACAGCCAGGTCGCATTTATCCGACCTTTACGTCATTGAAATCGCTGGAGATGAATGTCTGATCATGACAGTGTTCCAGAGGCGCTCACAGATAGATTTAAAGGTTTTTCTTGTCATTCAAAAATTCTGAACAAAGTGTGTGTCAGTGAAGCTACCGTCACTATCCCACCACTCCTGACTCCGACTCCATAGGTCGCATTTAATCTGTAATATGAACGAGCACAGAAAACATCGGCTTTCACAAAAAAATCTGAATTGTGCGTTACACCTGCTGTGAATGGAGCCTAAGGTTCTCATAATTCATGCATCAAAGGGTTAATATTGGAATAAATATCATTGCATTGGTTAGTTTGGTTTAAATTGTTTATCTTTGCTTCTAAAATGACTCACATGGTTTTGACTGAATTTGTCTCAACGTTGTTTTAGGAAAATCAGTTCTGACTTAGAACTGGTTCCAGTCAGTCAGTTCCATTGGATTTGTACACCTCCAGTGTTACCAGTTCTTAACCCTAGAGCACTATCACCGGGGGATTTTTACCTGAACAAATGAATTTACATGATTTTCAATATGATGCGTTTGAGTGTCCAGGAGTCTGTGTCTTCACCAGGGAAGTCTCACGTGTCCCAGGAATGGGTGGACCAAAGACCAAGTTTACAGTGTCATTATTATTATTATTATTATTATTATTATTATTATTATTATATTTTTATTTATTTATTTTTAATGAATTCCTAATGTTTCAGTAGTTCTGGAGCAGTTTTTAGGGTCCTCAATGACATTTTTTTCCATTTTGTTAGACATGCCGCAGTTGAAAATAAAAGAAAACCACTCTAGTTTGTCATGTGTTGTCATATTTTGATTTATTTTTATGACAAGTACTTTTTGGTGGGTATATTATATCAGGTAGAAATCACCCAGCGATGGTGATGGTGTTACTTTTTATAGCGAAAGTGTTCTAGGGTTAATGATTCCCTCTTTTTTTTTTTTTTTTCTTTAACTTGTCTTGTCCAGCATCATAACAGTAAGAATGTTATTCTGGCTCCTTTTGGTGCTGAACAAATTTTCTTTACCAAAGGAAACTTCATAAATATATGAGGCTTCCCGAACCTGCTGAACCTGACATGAAGAGAGGGGGAGGAGAGAAGGGGAAAGGAGGTGGTGAAGACCCTCACAAGAGAATATGAACAATAACAACCATGGAGATAATTAAAATGGGAACAATAACTAGAACCAGAACTGAGTAAAGTGGACAAATAAGGAAACTACAATGAAACAAACTAAATAAGAGCTGTTAAATGAGAACTATAAGAGCAGAAAACATGAACAAAATATCATAAACTTTAATGACACAAATAATACCAGTACCAAATCCACACAACAGCAGCTGTTCAGGTGAAGACACTGAGGTGAACACAGACATACAACCACAGTCTCATTTTCCAGCACGTTTTCTGGTTTTCCGTACTTTGTGTTGAGGTCCATGTGTACTGCAACACAACATACGGAAAACCAGAAAAGGTGACTCACTGACTAACGTGACCATATGACACTGGTATTTTTTTTTCATTTTTTTTTCTCTTTTGTTCAGACAAGGTATAGTTTTTAGATGTTGCTTGCAAAAACTTATACTAAAAAACTATACCTTGTCTAAACAAAAGGGAGAAAAAAAACTACATGAACAGAAGAAAAAATGAACATCATTAGGCTTAAATGCCACTGTTGTGATTGGTCTGTCACTCACCAGTCTAAACAGTTCGCTTTCTGTTTGTGTGTACACTTGTGTATATGTGTGACACTGTGAATGATTTGATATAAAATTGGTCAAACTCCAATATGACCTGTCCAACTATTCACAAACACACTCAGGAGAATTGATAAGGAATTGGATTGGTAAATAGAATCAATAACAGCATTGATATTGATAAAAATCCTATTAATTCCCACACCTGTTTAGGGTTGTTTTCTTTATCCATGACTATGATTTTAAATGTTCTACCAGACTCCTGTTCATGTTCACGCTCTGACTGTAAATCACCATCTGGGGACACGACCATCCAAAAACATGCACTAATAAGTTAACTGATTAATCTAAACCCGTAGGAGTGAATGTGTGAGTGATTGGTTGTTTGTGTCTATATATAAACTGGTGACACGTCCAGGGTGAATCCCACCTTCACCCGTAGGTGGCTGGGATAGGCTCCAGCACCCCCATGACCCTCACAAAAACAAAGCTGTTCAGAAGATGAATGAATGAATCATCTACTCCCATCACATCTCACTGAGGTAGAAAAATCTTCCATTAAACTTTAACAAAATATTAATGTTTTTATTTTAAATCCTCATGAACAGGACAGGTAATAGCTGTAGACATGATGTGTCCTAATACTTTTGTCACCATCGTCTGCAACACAGGTGTCAACCATGAGGCCCGTGGTCCGAAACCGGCCCCCTAAAGGGTCCAATCCGGCCAACACACAACACATCAGTGTAATAAACAGGAAAAAAAAAAAACACAAGTGAGAGTGAAATATAGAAGAAAAAGAGAAATTTAAGATTTAGATCTATAAATATTTATATCCAATCCAACTTTATTTATAAAGGACTTTAAAACAATCACAGTGGACCAAAGGGCTGTACAGAATACTATATACAGAGCATGTAGAATTAAACAATTTAAAATGTAAATATTATTTCTATTTTTTTTTACATGGTGTGATATGTTGGGGGGGGGGGTGTTACTGTGAACTGTACTTTATTCATCATCAACATGTGGTTTTTTTGTTGTTGTTTTTTTAAAGACACAAACTAACATCAGTATCATTTCTGGAGCCAAATGTCAGTTTAAATCGGTGTCAGGCCAGCAGTTGATTCATCCCTAAAAACGCTAAATGTTGGTGAAACTGTCGACCTTCAGTGTGGTGACAGCAGTATACAGGGGATGGCTATCTGTCAGGGACCCCTCCCCCCGACTCCCCAAACTCAAACCGGCTGTACCTGTCCACTGGTCCTATCGGCTCCTCCGCAGGCCTGAGGGTGTGTGTTTGTTTTTTGGGGCGGCCGTGTTTGTCCTGGTGTGTATGAGTGTGTACACTGGTGGATCGGCGGCCCAGCAGGACTCAGTCTTGTTTTCCGTCCCATGCTGCGCCTCACGCTATGAGCGGATAAATATTTGAGGAGCGGAGGAAGCCCTGCGTCCCCCCCTACCCCCACCCCCTCTGCTGCTGCTGTGGCCTGAGGTGTGGACGCCCTGCATTAGCTTCTGTATTTTCAGCTCCAAGTGCAGATCGCTGTCCTGTCTGGTCAGAACGTTCTGCACAGCTCGGCCGCCGACGCAGCTGAATCCAGCTTTAAAAAGCACAGCTGAATCAGTAATACCGCCGATGACAACGCAGCTGGAAACAGCGGGGGAGATACTAAGTGCTGCTCGGGTTTTGATCGACAGCAAAGAGGCGCAAGCTCCACTGAGTTTGAAGGCAACTTTTAGTCTGAAGACGCCATTAATGATTGAATATGTGGGAGTGAAAAGGACGAGACCGAGGCTGCTCAAGGTGTTGGTTTGTACAGCAGACGTCCTTTAAAAGCTCAGTGAGGCTAATTAAACCACTCTGCTCTGGAGCCTGGACATGGATCTGGTTCTTATGGCTTCAGATACGCCTTAAATCTGTTCAAAGGAAAGAGTGAAGTGCAATTAAACAAAAAAAAGTAAACCCACAAAATGATATATTAAAAAAATAACATCCATTTATTGTAGCTGTTCGATTATATCTTAAAGTTCAATGCATGTTTTGGTTTTTCCAACAAAAAAATCACTATTTAAGCACCAAGAAAGTAAATACCTTAAGCAGTTTATCCCTTTATGGACGGTGGAGTAAACAATTTTTCATCCACCGTCATTAAAAAGACTATAATCCCAATCCAATGTCACTATTGACAAAATCCAAACATTGTCTTTTTGCTGAGACTGGGTTCTTTCTGTTGGTCTGTAACACATAAGAGTAGAGGTCTGCATTGGCTGAGGGGGAGGGGCGGAAGTGGGAAGGGCAGAGAGCAGCAGAGTGCACTCAGTGAGAGAGAGATGGAAGATTTTTATTACTTTTAGCAGCATTTTCACAAGGTTTTAGTGGTGAATTCTTGTAAATAATTGTATATACGGTGTTTAACATTCATTAGAGCACCTGTCATGAAAATAAGAGAACATAAATAACTTCATAGTTTATCAAAAACATGTTTCAAATGAACAGTTTTATTGTTATTCATACAGAAAATGACCAGTTGGAATAACAAAATAGTCCTTGTTGACAAATAATCCCCATAAATGTCCATATTTAG
>JAQQZY010000019.1:2946564-2957454 GCA_030068375.1 Ostorhinchus rueppellii | reverse complement strand
GGAAAACAGAAAGTTCACACAAAGAAAAGAAGAGACATTAGTGCACGGCTCTGACACAGGAATATTACACACTCTGGTATCGCAATAATGATGTTTTTGCGATATATTGTGCAGCCCTACTAACCATTCTACTTAAAAGGACTAAGTAAGATTACTTGTCTTGTTGCATATTCAAAATAAATAAGTTTTTAAAAAATGATTAGATGTGTACAGATAGGAGAGATAATAGAGGAAAAAATGAAAAAAGAAACGATAAAAGCAAGAAAAATAGGCAGTTATACCATTATAAATACTAGTAGGAATGATAAATAATAGAGTAATCATAGTCATAACATCCATGTAGCAATGATTACAGTAATAGTAATAGTAATTACCAAAAAGTAATATAAGTAGTAGTAATAATAATAATAATAATAATAATGAGACTTTAGCTTTTACAGTGTTTTTCCCCTTAAATGTGGTTGTTATGGAAACTTCCCATTTCCACAGATGTCATATTAAATAAACATATAAACCCAGACCCTGGTTGTTTTCCGTCCGCACTCGTTCACTCTGTCATCCCTCCATCCCCTCGTCCTCGTCCTCCGCCATCGCTGACCTCACCACTCGGTCGTTGTGAAGGCGCTGCGTCTCGTCTTTCACCGTCCATCCATCACGTTGTTAATGACAGCTCCATAAACAGAAGGCCAGGCGTGTGCGCGGCACCGATAGCATTCACCTCATCCCACACAACTTCCCATCCTTCCTGCTAAAGACTGACTCTGCTTATCTTCACACGCTGGATTTAGACTCCAGAGGTGACGGCGAAACACTCAGAGCATAAATAAAACTGACCTCGGTTCAGTTATTAGTGTGTCACAAACAACCGCGAATAGAAACTGAGCTGTTTGATGCTTATGGAAAGTATTTAAAGGTTAGGGTGTGTTTTCTATTGTGTTCTACTTCATATTAATCCAGTTATAGTTGGATGTTCTCATCTTGTGAAAGAACTCGTAGGCTTTTCAATAATCCCACATTTACTTTCTCACAGGTGAAGGATCTATATTTAGTGTTTTTATTTCAATAATGACCAGATAATCTCATCGTAGTCTTTAAAAGAAAGATCTGTAGCGTTCCAAAGATGCTAATGTTTTGGATTATAGGCAAGGAAGGGTTATTTATAGAGCACATTTTATGTACAAGACAATTCAAAGTACTTTACATTAAACATTTAAAGCATTACAGCAGGAAGCAATAAACAGTATAAGCATGAGGTTTAAATTTGTTTTTAAAAAATGAAAGATAAAAATAAAATACATAGAAATATATGTATGTTGTAGAGATTGGAAGTGAATTTATTTCCAGTGATGAGCCTGGGCTTTATGTGACCACTAGAGGGAGTTCTGCCAAAGATGCTAATGTTTTGGATTATCGGCAAAGAAGGTTTATTTATAGAGCACATTTCATAAACAAGACAATTCAAAGTGCTTTACATAAAATATTTAAAGCATTACAGCAGGGAAGTAATAAAAAGTATAGGCAAGAGATTTTTTTAAAAAAAGAAAGATATTGTATTTACATGATAGAGATAGGAAGTGAATTTATTTCCAATGAATGTCCAAGTTGAGGGTGAGAACCAGAAAGAAACAACATTTTTAGAGTCAAAGAAAAGAAGTGATAAATCTAGAACCTGTTGTTTTTTCCACTGAGCTCAGCTTGAAATTTAAATATTGGATTTTGATGTTGAAACTGCCATGTTTCTTCTACGCAGGTGAGTTTGGTTCTGAGGTTTATGAAGGTATAAAGTTATTATGGGATGTTCTTATCTTTGCTAAGTTGCTGTTTGTTGATGCATGGTTCAGATTCAACTGTGACAGTTAATTTGTTTGATTCAAGCAGATCTTTAGTTCAGCTATTAACGACACAAACCAAACAGAGGAGGTGATTAGTGGTTTTACTGTGGCTGTTGTCAGGCTAAAGCACAGCTAAGCTAACAGAGCTAAGCTAACAGAGCTATCATGTAAACCAGTGTTTCTGAGTGGAGGCGGTACTGGTCGGGACAATGTCGGGGAATATTTGGAGTGAGAAAGCTGAGACCAAAATGTGGGGAGTTCATTGTCACACACACACATTGCAGATTTTTTCTCAGGGGGGCAGCAGAAGGTTCGTATTGACGTAAAGGATAATTTGTTCAAAAACGGTTGAAAATCATTGGTGTAAACTATCAGCTGATGCAGCACGACAATTATAAGACACCGTGTTATTTTGAGCGACTGTTAAAATAAGTGTCTGAGTTTTAGTTTCAAGAAGAAAACATGTTGATATAATACAGATGTGTGGAAACAATACTTTATAGATTTTTCATACTTTATTCAGGGACTGATACAGTCTGTGGATACGTAGCATTGATTTGTTGGTGGTTTTGGAACCAGACTGACCCCTGCTGCTCAGAGTTTGGAACATTAATGCTACATAATCTTTAAACAAAGCCTTGTTTGAATTTCAGCTACAATATTTAATGAATAAAGTACTTCAAGTGTGCAATAAATGAAGGAAAGCAGCCTCTGGTCTCAACTACAACAGGTAGAAAAACAGAAGTGCACTGTGAAATTTCACAAATGCACATAATGTGAAATGAAAATACTTTCCAACTATCCCATTGGTAGTTTCAGTAGTAGGTACCTGTCAGGTCGACTTTCTGTAAATAACAACCCTTCCTTGGTCTTTTACAGAGGTTACATAAATTCCAGTGCATTTAGTCAGTGTATGTTTTCCAGTTTTTTTGTTCGTTCCTGTTCTTTGTGTCCAAATCCAGTCATAACAATGCCAGTTTGGGTTCTTTCCTGTGCCTATTGTCGCCCTCGCTAACATCCACTCGTTGTAAGGTCGAGACAATAACAGCAGTCATGGTACCATGAGCGCTCGACCCCGCAGACCTTCCTGTTGCCTCGAACACTCCTCCACACAGCCCCCGTGACCTCTGACCTCCACCTCTGCAGTGAGTTGGCATATCGTGTCATGTCAGTACAAGTCAGGCTGTTGAGGACCTGCTGTAGGAGGAGAAATCCACCCCACAGAACAGGAAACCAGCTATTCAGAGCCACAGTTGTGGAGTCAAACACGAGGGGCAATTCAGTTCCAGTTCCAGTTGTAACTGACAATTCGCCGTGAAGCACTGTTGACGACATTCAAACGGCATCTAAAAGCAGAGATTGGGTTCTTTCTATTGGTCTGTATCACATCTGGGTAGAGGTCTGCATTGTTTGAGGGGGAGGGGTGGAATGGGCGGAGAAGAGAGCAGCACAGTGCAGTCGGTGAAAGAGAAATGGAAGATTTTTGTGACTTTTAGCAACATTTTAGCGAGGTTTTAGAGGTGAATTCTTCTAAATAATTCCATATAATAATGCTGTTTAGTGTTCTACTTGTGTATTTTGATCTCTTTGTCAGGTTTTGCTGTTTGTATCACTGTTTTTATTCGTATATTCCCAGTTTGTGCAGGTCATTGATTTCAGCTGGATACAAAATGTATGTATCGTTATAAAATGTGAAAAAGAATTGGCAAAAAAAGACATTTTGTGACACTTAGATTTCAAAAATGATATAAAGAAATCTAGGTGACCTGTTATAATGGTAGTCCGTGTGGGGTTAACTAGTTTGAACCGGTTTCTTTTTGGCCACTGTAGTAGTTGATTATGTCTTTTATGAAGCTTGAATCGTGAAGTATTTTGATTGTTGATAGGGTTTTAGCAGATACAGCACACATTTTGACCTGTTTGAAAAGAAAACACAGAAGTATAAATGGTATTGTTACAAAAGCCTGAATCCCATTTATGTCGACTATTTTAAGGCCTTGAAGTTGTCCATGCTGGTTCACTGGAATGACCTCGGATGACTAAATGGAACAGAACCAACATGTATTTTTTCTGCAGTTTATAGTTTAAGTTTGTTGGAATCACTGTTTCTAATGCAGATGTGTCTAAGAAACTAAAACTTCTGTATTCAGGTTGTCCAGGAACCCTTAAAAAGTCTAAAATTGTTGGAAGTTAAGCCCTTAATTCTCCTTAAAATTGATAATTAATCCTCAAATCTGACACTCAAAGGTCTTAAAAATCCCAGAAACACTGTGAATGTTATTTTATTCTCTTTGTAAATCTTTGTACAGTATTAATCCAATGTTTAATTAATGTTGATCATTTGAACCTAACAGATGGGAATGAGTGCAACCTCCATCATGGGTTCAGATATGAGCTTTAGTAGCTTTAACGTCAGTAACACAAACATTAGTCATGGACAAATGGAAATGGAACATAAGTGAGTTAAAACATGGTTCAGACTGGTTCTACACAATAACTATGGATGTCTGAAATTTGACCAAGGATGAGGAAAACATCTTAAAAAGTCAGAAATGTGCCTTCATCAAACACCTGACTGTATTTAGTTTATTTTGTGTATTTTAGACAATTATAGTTTATTTTTTTGTGCATTTTATTTTATTTATATTGTGAGAACGTAATGTCTGAAATTTGACCAAAAATATCGAGAGAAGTGTCTTTAAAAGTCATAAGTTTGTCTTCATCCAGCCTGCACATAGACTGTGTGTATTTACCATATCTCTTGTGTATTGTATAGAATTCTAGTGTATTTTTTTGAGCATTTTAATGTATTTTTTCATCATTATAGTGTGTTTTTTGTATGATAACCATTCGGCCTGTTGGACTGTTATTTATGTGAATGTAATGTCTGAAATTGGACCAAAGACAGCAGAAATAGTGTTTTTAAAAAGTCATAAATTCAGCTTCATCATACCTGCAGATACCCTGATAATAGATTAGATAAGAAAATAGATTATATATGTTGTTAAAAAAAAAAAATAAAAAAGACACAGCCAGGCTTCAGATTGTCTTGGATTGAACTGAGGCAAAAGTTCAGATCTTTCCATTGGATAATTATTACAGTGATGGATATGTTTCAGTTCTTTAAGCCTGAAACTCATGGATGAGGAGCTTCTTATTTCTTTGTTTCAGGGGAAAGTCATGTGGTCTGATGAGTTCAAATCATAGTTTTAGGCCAGAATCAGTTTTGGATGTGCAGGAAAGAAAAAAAAATCAGGCCGTAGAGGGGGTGGGTGGGGGAGGGGGGCTGTTTGTTTCCCTGACAGCTGACTTCTTTTCTTATTTTTTTTTTACAAGTCAAGTTTTTATTGGCGGATTGACTTTCTACATGACAATCACACAATGATGTTTAATGTTAACAAACAGGGCTTTTATACATGAATGATAAGTATTCAAAATGTTATAAGGTGTGGAAGGAGAAAATAAAAAAAATTATTAAAAACAACAGAGTTCTCCCCAGAAAGGTATCGTATCCTGGTGGTGGTGGTGGTGGTGGGGGGGGGATGTCTCGTGCTAAAACCTCGCAATAGACGCAACTCCGTGACATTTCAAAAGAAAAACATGACGCTGGAAAATGGAGCATGTCCCTGCAAACCCAACGGATTTCGACAGATTTCAGCAAAATTATCAGGGGAAAATAGAAAAAAATTGAAAACGAGTATAGCGGTGCTGAGCTAGCAGTACCCTGGCACAGCGCCGCTGTCCCATTGTCTGGGGAGAACCCTGAAAATAGGTGTCCTTTCAAATGGCACATAAATTGACTAATCATCACATTATGTGTTTCTTGGCAAATTGTAGAATCAGATGTTAGTTGCTACTTGTGTACTTGAGACAATCTTTCGCTGTATTTTAACGAAAAAAAAGATGGATTTAGCCAAAATTAGGAACTGACGAGGTGAGACACAGTTATACAGATGTTTCACACAGCTTTGCCAAGACGTGCACTGTTTTTGGTTGGGGGTTTTTTTGTTTGTTTGTTTGGGGGTTTTTTCGCCGTGCAAATCGCGGCTGCACAGCTTGCTACATAAAACTATGGTCCAGATAGACCCTGTTCCAGAGGTGGATGAAGTGATTACCCATCATGCCTAGTGCCTACAGTCCAAGCCTGTGGGGGCAGTGTTCTGATCTGGGGTTGGTTCAGGTGGTTCAGGTCTGGGCTCCCAATGTTTTAATCCAGAAAAGAATGAAAACTGCATAAGTTTATCCAAATCATGCAATGGAAAGAGTGTCACCAGTTAAATATCGTGTAATGATTTATTAGAGTTTGATGAATAGAATTTCAGCGAACACATGAGTCTGAATCAGTTCTGGGGGTTTTCAACTACCTCGATCCTGTGACCTTAATACAAAGTTTCATCATCTTATCTATTTGCTTTTTTGTGTTGACTTCCATTTGAATTTTCCTCAACATCTAAGCTTAACTTGGTGATTTAAGATAAGATATGCTTAATTGATCCCCAGAAAGAAATTCAAATGTCACAGCAGCACACATGCAAAATACAATTAAAAAAAAAAAAAAAAAATCAAGACATAAAAATTATTACAGTGACTAAAAATTATCCCCAAAAAAGTTGAATGAAATAAAGTGACAAGTGTGGAATAGATTTATGACAATTTATTATTTTATCCTGCCAAAAGCGTGTATTTTACTGTAAGTTCAAAGGTTATTTTATCAAAACAGAAAAAACTGAAGAAACAGCATCTGAATAGGTCATATCTGATGACCATGAAAAGATGACAAACTGTATTTATTCCAATTATTTACATGCATTGATGGGATTATTGGATCAACAGGTATTGAACAGTTTCGATCAGTAGATGGTGAACAGGAAATCTGTGTTATGTTAACCCTCCATCATGTTTTATAACTACATCAAGAATAAGCCATGGACAAAAGGTCATAATTAGAAACATATGAAATGAAATACAAAAGAAAATTAAATATTGGACCAAGGTAGAAAATTAAAATAAGCTGCTTCAGTAGAAGAAGAATGAGACGATATGAGATGGTTTCATTAAAAAAAAAACACAAGTCAAATAATGTGGAATCAACACGTTATCTTTATTAATTCATGTGTTTGACTACAGGTGGATGGACAGGACCATCACCACACACAGCTTTTCAAAAACGTCATCTGTTTACAGCTTCATTCGTGATTTCATGTCGCATTTTGCAACGAAAACACAAGACTCCGCATGATGCCGTCTGACGCTGACGTTCATTCATGTGTTTTTAGTGGTTTTCAGATAAACAGTGTTTCTACAGATGACTCATATAAAGATATTTGTGTTCCGAGGATGAATTAATTCACCGTCACTGTTGGTCTCAGTTAATGTCGTCCAAATCCTCTGTGCACTCCATTAGAAAACGGACATTTTTGGACTAAGTCTGGCTTTTTGTTCAAAAAAACCCCGAAAACTAAAGTCATAAATGCCCTAATTTCCTTTGCCAGCTTTTAACTTTTGGACAGTTTGTATGAAAGTGTCTCGGTGTGAATTATTTTTCCAGTTTTTCATGTTGTAAATTCTTTTCATGTGTGAAGAGCAGCAGACCTTCAGCGTCGGGTCTGAATGGGTAAATGACGGCCAGAGGCCAAACACACAATAGGCCTTTTCACATTTTCCATCTCTGCTCTTACAATTCTGTGTTTATAAATGCAACTTGCAGTGATTTTTTTTTTTTTTTCCAATTAACTTGCGGACCGGGAGCTGTAGTCTTTGTGGCGCAGAAAGAAAAGCAGCTTTGAAAGACACACCTGTGTTAAGGAAGAAGTTCATTTATCCCATTTTTCAGATCACCTTGTCCCGCTCGAATCTGTCAGAGAAAACACTCCAGTCCTTGGAATGAAACCTCGGTTATTGTCGCCAAGAAAAGCTCGCTTATTTCCCAGAGATTTTTACCCCTCCCCTCCCCTCGCTGGCCCTTCACCCTCCCTCGCCCTTCATTGTTCTCCAGGATCAAGTTCAGTGAGGTCTGGGGAGGCTGGAGGAGGGTAATAGGACCCTGGTCCCTGTGTCTCGGGCAGGTTGAATGGGTCTCGACCCCTCCCCCCTTCTCTCTGGTTCCTCGGTCTCCATTCCACTCAGCTCCAGTTTCTGCCCCCCCTCCTCACAGATCCATATTTCGGCATGTTGGGATTCCATGTTTGTACCTGTTCCCTGCACCTGCCACCTTTATGTACCACAGCAACTACATGTACTTCACAAATACAAACTTTATACACACACACTAAAAACCCACATCTAGGATGGAAATGATAAAAATCTAGTCATTCTCATTGGATCACAGAATAAAGTATAAATTAGGGATCTAAACAATTAATCGACTATCAATTAGTTGTCGATTAGAATTTGCTCGATTAAATTACAATAATTATCGCTTAATTTTCCTTTTCCACGGCAGTATTTGTGGTGTCGACAGTAGGGGGCGCCACTGCCTAAACTAGGCTTCATTGGTGGGAGTTGTCCACCTGTCCACACCTGTCCACGCTGCTACACCACAGAATTATCAGTCACCAAGCTGGATCATGGCGTTGACGAGTTAGAACCCCTTTAGGGACACGGTGGAGTCAAACGCAGACCTGTGGGTGTTCTATTTGTGGGAGCGGTGCACCCCTCCCGACAGGAGGAGGCCAAATATGAGCACATATACGGGGTCAGTATCGGTCCGGTCCCAGATGGAGCGTGTGTGTGTGTTGGGGCGGTCTCATTCTATCGTGTCATAAATGCCCATTTGTTCGAAACGTTCCCTCTTCAGATCCATTTATTTGATTAAATGTCTTTAGTTCTACTCCATAAATGTCATGTATGTTCTGTATCCAGTGTATCAATAAATCAATAATTAAGGAATATGACTTGCATTTTTCATGAAATATATAAACAATATTTAGCTTTTCTTCTTATAGACCCTATTAAAAGAGAAATTCAGGTTCTCAGGAAAATCACTGCTGATCAATTAATCATTAATCAATCGATAAGGTCAATCAACTAATAATTAATGAATTAATTGGTAATTGCATCCTCAGGATAAATGGCTTCATTTGCATTAACACTTTAATGACTCAAACATGCACATGAATGAAAAAACCTTTCAAATGCACCTGTACTGGTCGTGTGTTCGACATGCATTGTGTTGTGTTTGAGCCAGAGAGACACGAATTCAGTAGAAAATCCTCATAAACACAGCACACTGGACCTCTTTATTACATGAATAAGGGGCAGAACCTATGGGAGCAGCCATTGTTGTCCAGAAGTGATGTTCATCTTTGATTCCAGGTGATGAGTGCAAGTAAACAAGCAGCAGTCAGTGAGCATGACTGAGTTAAAGCACGTTTGTGTTTGTGCAGCTGTTTGCTTTGTACTCCGTCATTGTCCTACAGATGTGACCAAGCACTGGACCATCAGGTTTCATCTTAGACGGGTGTCTGCTGCATGGGTCGGTGACCGGTCCATCACAGCCCCGGTAATGGGACAGTACAACCAGTCTGCGTCAGTACTGGTGCTGGAACAGCCTGTGAAGGAGGAAACGTGTCTGACCGTGACCGAGTGACAGAGCAGCGACTTAGTTCTGGACAACAGGACACGACGGAACCAAAAGTATTATACAGGCGACTTCTCTTAAGACTTTTCAGGTTCATGTTTGTTCAAGTTATCTGTAGCTTTTGTTCAAGGATCATGTAATTTGGCTTTTTTTTTTTTTTTACACTAAAACAAAGGGAAAAAAATACAGTAGAAGGAAAAATCCACTTCCACCCTTGTTTTCTTCAGTTTCTTGTTCATTTTAATGCCTGATAACAACTATGGATGAATTAGTTTGGACAAATGTAATAACAACAAAAATAACTTGTAGTAGTTTAATTTGACAGCTGATATCTATCCATTTAACATGTTTTCTTGATAAAAAAACAAACTTTTATTTGTATCATTGTACTGACAAAAACAGTGCTTTTATTCATTCCATGTTTTCTTTTGTCTGTTTTAGTCACACACAGGAGTTAGTATTTGATTTCATAACTATTGTTTTTGATGACTTTGGACGGTTTGATATTTTTTTCTACAACGGTACATGATCTTCTGAGATAGCTAACAATGAAGTCGCTACAGCTTCCCTTTAATGTAACACAATGACATGACGATACTGAAGATGACTGATACCAGAAAATATGTGTGTATGTACCGAAGCATCCGTGGTGTACATACCCCACCCCAGAGGTCAGCGGTATAAAAACTCTGTATATACAGGGGGTATAGATAATCCTATAACGGGTATATAAACTCTGATTCCTTTCAAATTTCTCACACATTCTTTATTTCTTTTCGTCGCCATCTCAAGAAGTGGCAGCATTTCCAGTAGCTCCTGTTTGAGGTGGGGGGTTTTTTTTGTGTTAATTTTGAAATTTGGGGGAGAGGGGGGTGAATTTCTCTCTGGGATGAATAAAATATATTTATCTACGTTCCTTTAATTTTTAATTTTTGTATTTTTTACAAATTTTTTAAGTTTAAAAAAAGTATATATTTTAAAGATAAGACTCAGAATTCCTCCCTGGGTCGACAAAGCATCAATGAGCAGGAGGGGCAGAGGGTATTAGTTGGCGCTTTTTTTTTTTTTTTTTACTTCTTAGTCTAAACCTAAACTGAACACAAAATGTCATTACAGTAACTAAATCCCGTGTGTGTGTGTGTGTGTGTGTGTGTGTCCTTACAGCCGTGTTCATTGGCTGTAGTGTGTGTTCAGGTTAACCCACTGCTCCTCCAGCTCCAGTCTGTGGTGACACTACATGCACTCCTTGATTTCTGGATGTTCAGCGTGTGTCGTCGTCTTTGCGTATCTGTCCTCACACACATATACACACATGCTCCTGATTTGTGTGTTTTCACCCACACACCTGTAGTGTTTGTCGTGTGGAGCAGCTGTGTTTGCTGCCGGCTGATGCAGCAGTTGTTTTACATTAGCAGCCTGCAGGTCAAACTGCAGCTGGCGGCGTCTCAGCATGGAGACGAACCCTGGGGAGTGTGTGTC
>JAQQZY010000019.1:2919537-2930525 GCA_030068375.1 Ostorhinchus rueppellii | reverse complement strand
GTCTGTCTCTTTAAAGGCTCAGTGTTTTTTCTTTCACATTAAATAAAATATTCTATGAACCGTCTAAAACCGAAACTTTTCCTTCCGTCCGTTGCTTCAGGTGTTTTCGTTGCTGCTCCGTCTGTTCTTTGTGTTCTCATGTGTTCTGACCCGGTGGTCTGCTGTGTGGTTCTGTTCAGGGTTCAGAGACTGGGTTCCTAAGGAGCTCCAGAGGGTGGGCTGTGTGGAGCTGCTCAACACGGTGCAGAAGAGAGTTCGACCCAAACTGCACGCCTTCGGAGGAATTCATGAAGGTACGAGAGAACAACAGAAACAAACCGGTTTAGAACGGGTTCTGGGTCCAGAACAGAACCGTACATGTGGTCTAATTCAGTGAACAACAGAAATAAAGGAGTGTGTGAACGTGGTCTACAGAACAGATGAAAGATCTGACACTGAAGAAATGGAACCGTTTGATTAAAGCTTCACACAAACTCTGGAAAGAAGAGATGGTTTAGAGAATATTTAACACACATTCTGTAGATGGACCACATCAGACCGAACCAGGACCAGAACCACCTGCTTCTACAGGTCAGTTTAATGTGGGCCCAGCCTGGTTTTGTCTGGTCCAGTCCGGTCTGGTCTGGGTCGTCTTTAAGCAGCATGTGTTGAGCTAAAATCTATAAACGAGCATCACATGACCTTTGACCCCAGACCATGACAGACCCTGGCTGATGGTCTTGTGGTCCTGGTCCATCTCAGGTCCCTCAGAGTCCACAGAAGTCGACGGTGGTTCTGGACCCAGGTTTTGGTTCAGTAAAGTCTGAGCCGGTGTTTGTGTCTGTGAGTCCAGTTCTTCTAGATCTGGTCTCAGGTCCTCCACAGTAAACCTGACCCATGTGGTTCCATCAGGTCTGACTCCTCTGTTGGACAGTGTGTCATTGTTCTTCAGAACCTGTTTCATGGTTTTCTTGAATAAATAAATAAATGTCAATTTAAATCAAATGCGTCGATGAGTCAGAAGATTTGAACGTCACTGTTTTGAACCGTTTCAGTTTGTTCTGAGTTCGACTTGAACACGTGCCTGGAATGACTCACCTCCTCTTCCTCTTCTCCTTCCTCCTCCTCTTCCTCCCCCTGTTCTTCTTCCCCCTCCTCTTCCTCTTCTTCTTCCTCCTCCTCTTCATCTCCTTCCTCCTCCTCTCCTTCCTCCTCCCCCCTCCTCTTCCTCTTCTTCTTCCTCCTCCTCTTCATCTCCTTCCTCCTCCTCTCCTTTCTCCTCCTCCTCCTCCCCCTCCTCTTCCTCAGGTTACGGCATCATGACCGATGGCTACACGACGTTCATCAACGCCTCCACCTGCACCGTCAGCTTCCAGCCCACCAACCCCCCCATTGTGTTTGACCTGCCCAACCCCTCCAGCTCCTGAGACCCGGCGGCTGAGGGGGGGGGGGGTCAAAGGTCAGGGGGAGGTCGGAGTCAGACGGACGAGCGACTTTTTTCTATAAATATGTCAAGTAAAAAAAAAACAAAAAAAATATTAAGTGTTTCTTTGCAAACTTTTGGTCTTCTCTAAGCTGTTGTTGAAAATGAGAAGATTTGGAGCTGGGGGGGGTGGAGGGGGGGGGTCGTCTGGGAGGGGAGGGGTCAAGGAGAATACCGGTGTTCAGGGGGTTTGTTTGATTTTGTGCCAATAAAACACGGTGACGTCACAGGAGTTTCCATCAGTGGAGTTTTTAATCAACGTCAAAACCATTGAATTTTAACAGAAAAACCAAATTACGTCTGTTTTCTACAGTTTCTCATTAAAACAACAAATAACTCGAAGTGTTTAAGACGTTCTTTATTATTATGGGATGTAAATGTGACAAGCCGAACACAGATGCTTTACTGTTAATGTCAGACTGAAAATCATTATTTCATTATCAGGTTTAAAGTGAGTTTTTTTGTTTTTTTTATCGCTGTCACTTCATTATTCTCTAATTATCTGGTTTTTCTGTCGGGAGTTGATTCTATACAATGAAGTCCGTTATTTTGCTCTGATTTCAGGGTTGTTTTAAGGTCGTTGTATGAGGAGTTGTAGATGAAGCTTAAACATCCAGATGCGTTTGCTGCCGTTCCATCCACATTTCAGTGAATCCAAGTGCTCCGAGTCCAGTTTCCTCCAAATATCGGCTCATTTCAGGGCTGTCCGACGCATTTGAGTTCAGGAAACAAGCACAACTGCAAATGTTTGGCTTTGTTTTAGTGGAAAAAGTCAAATTACAGTTTGAGGAGTCTTATATTTATAAAATATCCTGTACAAAAATGTGAATAAGCTGAAATTTCTTAAGAAAAATAAGTGAATTTTAACAATATAGTGACTCAGGTTGTCATTTAGAAAACCTCTACAACGTTAAAGAATATTTATCTGGAACTGAAAAATACAGCTTTAACTTTAGGATCAAAGCTTGTGACACCTTTGACCCTTTAGATCAAACTCCTGTCAGTTCAGTTCCAAATTCAGCCTAATATGGTATAAAGTGGGCGGGGCCAGTGAAATAATATAATTAATACGAAGAAAAGTTTTCAGTGAAAAAACGTAAAATTCCTTAATGAAAACGTTTATATCTATGATTGTACTCGAACATAACATGAACAAATATGAACCTGAAAATTCTTAACATTTCTTAAGTGAAATGTTAATAATTTTACACCTCAGTTTATCATTTATATTTGTGAATCACAACTTGCAGATCACAGTGGATCTACAAATACACAAAATATGAAATAACAGGCAGAATATTATTAAAATTCTACATGTTGTATTAAGAGATTTCAGGTTTTTCATATTTTTTATAAAAGGTTAGCCTGTAAACGTAAACCTTTTTCTTGTAATTGTGCTTTTTTGATACTAAAACAAAGAAAAATCTGCAGTTTTCATTATTTATAGTTTATTCTGATAGTTTTTTTTTCTGGTTAGATTAAATTGACCTAAAATGATTCTAAAATCCTTGATTGTTCATATATTCAGTATCATTTTTACATTTCACACATCCATCCCAGGACCGGATTGAACCCTTTGGAGGGCCAGTTTAGGCCCCTGGACCACATGTTTGACCCCCCTGCTTTAATTCAACGTCTCAGTTTAAAAAGTGCAAATCTGTTCAGTTTGTGTTTGTATCTTCATCAGCTCATGTTGGAAGTTTTACTGTCGTTTTCTAAATCCACAAAAAACAAAATGAGATAATCAAGAACCGTAATGTGTGGCAAAAAAAAAAAGACCTGAGGAAGAGGTGAAAGAGAGCGACCACCGTGTCCGTTTGTTTGTTTTTCCGTCGTCTGGACATAAAAGCACTTCCACCGTGTTCCAGAAGCACGCCGGTATTCTCCTTTTCATGGGGATTTTGTGGTTAAACAATCTTGCTCTTGATAAATATTGGTCAAATCTGTAAGATAAATGATGCTTTGTGAATTTGTACAATTTCTTTATGTTTGGTTTGCATTGGCCGGACAATGGATGCCATGGTTTTATGTTGTATCATCTGATATTTTGTGTTTTCGCTCTACTTTTGGTTTTCATTTTCTGGTCCGTTTGTCGTTTCTTATTGGCTGACAGGGACGCTGCCTTAAACTAGCTTTAATATTTTCAGCTAGAGCCCTTATTTATTACCCACGATCCCCGCAGAAGAAGAACAACATCATCACCTGACGGACGCAGGGACAGCTGTCGATTCCAGCCCCGATTATTTCCACCCGTTATGGATTTCTGATCTAATTTGGAAAATGTATGTATAAAATATATATATATTATATATTCATGTTGTAAAACATCTGTACTAAAAGTTGTGTTGGATAAAAAAAGGTGCATCTTTTCGCGTGCGCCCGTATGATTGATTGGTTTCTTTCCCGTCAAATGCTCTTTTCGTTCGCGTTTTCGTATCGACCTCGCGTTGGGGAAGACGTTCTGTTGACATGAGAGAGGAAAATTGGTCAGAGTCACAATCCAACAGGCGAACATCACGCCTGCCTAAACATGGTTAAGTTGTCCTTAAAAGTGTAAATCTGATAGTGTTTGCTTTCTCTTTTTTTTTTCTAATTTTGCACTGTGTGTCAATGCAATCTTGCTAGCACAAAAAAAATGTTGCCAATAGTCGTCTCAACTTCGCCGCTGTAAATGCTCTTTTTCGTGCTCTGTTCCTCTCTCGCTCTTTCTGATTGTATTCATGGAAATGTTAGTTCTCCTCTTTTCAGTTTATTGTGATATATTTAGCTGCCTTTATATGCAAATAAAATTGCGAGATTTTTTCTTATGAATCTGTCTTATTCTCATTTTTCTGGAAAACATCGAAAGGTTCATCGGCGCCGTTCAGTCGGACTCGAAGGTTGAACATGTTTGGTTTGGTTTTTCTGAGCTTCAGAAAAACCGTGGTCAGCAAATGGAGCGCCTGCCCGTCAGGAGGCTCAGGGTTAAAGATGTGAACGGTGTCAGACTGAAAACAAAAACCATCATGAACCTCCTGGTGCTGGGCTGAGCAGATTATGCACTTTACACTTCATGTTAGAAAAGGTCATATTATTATTATTATTCAATTTGTTTTAAGTTTGAATTCAAAGGTTCATTTTTGCATGATTTTTAAAATTCTGACTCAGCCACTAACACCCAAATGCACCGACACATTTTAGTATTTAACATATTTGACCTCATACAAAAAAATAATAATCCATATTAGCCAAATTAACCAATGTTACTGTTGATCATTGACATACGCAACCAAAATCCAATCCAACTTTATTTATAAAGCACTTTAAAACAACCACAGTGGACCAAAGTTCTGTGCAGAAGTCTAAAAACACAATACAAATAATAAAACATCAAAAAACAATTAAATCAAATAAATACTAAAAGTTAAGATATAAAGCACCGATGCAAAAACAAAAATAATTTTTATGTAGTATAATTGAAGGAGAAAAAAAAGTTTACATGTGGTTTTGTTTACCTTACAAACAGCAGGTAAAGGGTTAAAAATATCACCTTATTGAGTATTTAATAGTGTTTTAACTTTTCTGTTTGAGTCAAATAAGTCAAATTACATTATGAAAATATTTCTGTCCATAAACTACCCTTTAAAAAATGTATAACCTTAACAAACATCTTAAGTAAAATAACTGCAATAAGTGTAATTGTAACTAATGTTTGTTTGTTTGTTTCCACGTGTTCATTATAACGTACAGATCACAGTGGATCCACAGAGACCCCAAACATGTCAGAACAGGTGGAATATTATTAAAACTACACTTATTTCTCTAAAACATTTCAGGTTATTCATGTGTTTTGTGAAAGGATAGTTTGAAAATATAAACATTTTCATATATTTTACTTTTTTGTTTGTTTTTTTTAACAATAAAAGACAAAATATTGTAGTGGTTATCTGTTATTGCGCTCATTTTGTACTGGTTCTGACCCACTTTAGATCAAACTGGTCTGAATGTGGAACCTGAACTAAAGTGGTTTTAACACCTTCTTCTTTCTTTTCGTGGCTCAGATTGGACCCTTTAGTGACCAGTTTTGGTCCACATGCCGTATGTTTGACACCCCTGATGGAAGGAAACATGTCCTTTTCTGATCCAGAACTTCAAACTCCGGACCCATCCTGTCAGTAACTGAACAGAAGCGTCTTGTGTGTTTGGACTCTTTCATAAATGTTAATACGTGAAGTCGATGGTGCGGTGACTCAACGCTGCAGCAGGAAACCAGTCCGATCTGAATATTCACCACGCCGCCGCTCCAGATCGGCCACATTTCTCACTGGTTTCATCAGGTTTCATTCCAGCTCAGATCCTCGTAGGCCAAAAATAAAACGGGCCTGAGTCGCCGAGCTCCTGCGCCAGCCCTTTTTCCCATCAGCCCCCTCTCATCACCACAACATCAAAGCAGCCCGACCAATTAACTGTTCCCCGAAACGAGAGCAGCTCAACATCGGCCCACACCCACCAGATCCCCCCTCACATTACCATAATCCAGTCTAATCATATTAACACAGGCCACAGATGAGCAGCAGCTCTGCGGCGGCAGCGGATGCAAGTGGACGCTTTAAAGCCGCGGTGTGAAGGCGCACGCGGTGTTCAGCGCTAATGTGTAATCAGCTAACACGCTTAGCATGACAGTGACACGACAGAACACTGACTGTGAACATGTTCAACGCTTCAACAAGTCAAAGTGTCAAAGCACAAAGTCAACGTTAGCATAAAGCTAATGTACCAAAAATACAGTAATGAGGCTAAGCTAACAGGTGTATGCTAGTGCTAAATGCTAAACTAGAACATACTGATGAGAACTGATGGTATGTATGTAAAGATGGACAGAGAAAGCACTTTAAATGTCAAATTAAAGCATCTTATCTCCCCCTAGTGGTTGGTCACAGTACTGCTCATAAGTCCCGCCCCCTCCATATTATTCTATTGGACCTCAGCAACATTAAAAACTCTCAGTGCATGTCCAATCAGATTTTACCAAACGAATGTCAGATGTTTAAGGTTCTTATGATCATATTTCTGATAAGATTGATTTTAATAGAGTACGGTTTCTACCAAAAAATAAAAGTAACATTCTCTTTACAAAGCGATTTCTAGATTTTGATTTAGATGAACTCACTTTAGTTCTTATGCTTATTTGTACATTTGTTTAGCGCGAATATGTAATCAGCTAACACACTTAGAATCACAGTAACACGACGGAACATCTGACACTGACTGTGAACATGTTCAACGCTTCAACAAGTCAAAGTCATTAAGCACAAAGGGAATGTTAGCATTAGGCTAAAATACCAATAATACGGTAGTGAGGCTAAGCTAACAGGTGTATGCTAGGGCTTCATGCTACAATAGAACATACTGATGAGAACTGATGGTATGTATGTAAAGATGGACAGAGAAAGCACTTTAAATGTCAAATTAAAGCATCTTTTCTCCCCCTAGTGGCTGGTCAGTCACAGTACTGCTCATAAGTCCCGCCCCCTCCATAACTCACAGTACCTGTCCAATCAGATGTTACCAAAGGTTATGTTTTAAGGTCCATTTCATATGATTAATCTGTGTTCATATGATCATATTTATAAGTTTACTTTTAATAAGTTACTGGGTTTTAAAACCGGATGATTGACAGCTGCACTGACCAATCACAGAGAAGAATCCATCAGCTGTGTCGAAACAAACTAACTTAAACTGATTTTAGCTTCAGTTTTACATAATGGAAGGAAAAGGAATCACATCTTTATAAATAAGTTCTAGTTTCTGACAAAAAAACCCCTCCCACCCTGGTTTCTACACCTTTATTTAAATGAACTCCTTTTAGTTTCTTCAATTTTTTGTAAATGTTTTATATTTTCCACCTTGTGTCTAATATTAAAGGTGTAGTTTGTTATATTTTGGTGGATTTCAGATGGAATAGTTGCAAATAATTATAGTTTTATAACACGATAATTAATCCTATGATTTAAATGTTCACTGTGTCATAATTTAATGTCGAATGTTGTTTCCATTTCCTTCATGGGTAAAAAAAAAAGCCAACGCAAAATCAAGTAAGAGAAAAAACTAGAAACTATTGCAAAATTCAGGACATTTTGTCTTGTTTTACTGTTTCTATTAACATTTTCTGATGCATCCATTCATCTTCTATACCCGCTTTATCCTCACTGGGGTCACAGGGGTCACATGGAGCCTAATTTTCTGATGCAAAAGGTAAAAATGTGCTTTCAGTTTGTATTAATGTGTGCATTCTGACAGTTTCCATCTGTGTTACTGATGGAAGCTAAAGCTGGAATAGGACTTGTGCACTTCTGTCCCTGTATTTCTTTTATTTTAACCCCTTTGTTCTGAATAGTTTTCATGTTTTCTCTCATTAACACTTTTTAAAATGTCTTTCATTGTGTATCTTCGTCCTGTTGGTGGAGGCGGTTTTGGGTCTGATGAGGTGTTGATCTGGTTCTTCTCAGTCCGCCTGTTGGATCCAGACCCAGTGAAGGCCTTCTGCCTCAGGCCCCGCCCACTCTCGGGGTGGGCGTGGCTTAGCGCCCCTCCATGCTGTGTTTCTATGGTATTATTGTTGTAATCTGGAGCTCATTAGGACGAGTCGCTGTGAAATAATCCTCTGGACCAGACTCATGTTTTCCAGACTCTTCTGTGTCTCATGTGGCCTCACTTAGCATCGTTTCAGACTAAATATTTGTGTTATTGTAGTTTACACGACAGCAGGTCTGAAGGCGAGTTTGAACAGAATAAGGATGGAAGGTTCCACGGTTGGTTCCTTCATCCTGGTTCTGTTTGTTTCTGCTCTGATGTGAACAGAACCACATGTACGACCCATGGAGGAGCCTGTTAAATGTCATCAAAGATCATGTGGTTTTTCGCAGTTTGTATCAGGTCAGAATTCGGGGGAAAAGTACACTATACAGAAAAATACAGAAAATAAACAAAATCATGACTCAGGTTTAGTGTTAATTTCATCAGAAGAGATGAGACGAAATACGTTCAATGACCCTTTTTCTCGTGATGAAGACGAGACGATGACGAGACTAGAAACACTTTTTAAAAACACTAAGACTGTGTTCACGTGCCTTATCTTTGACAAATAAAAACAAGACGAAAATGTTTTGCATGAAATAAAAAATTTAACGAACACTTTCCTCTTTTTCGTCAAGAAATGAGAGAGAGAGGATATGTTCGTACTCGGAACTGGATCAGCTGTTTGTCTTTGTTTTGATCCTTCGCTCTGACCCGCTGGTCGGTGTCCAGCTCTGCCCGGCTGTGAGCCGCCGACCGGGTCCGATGAACCTGTTCATGTGTTTAGTTTAGAAGTGAAACAAACGTACGTGTGTTTGTACATTCTGTTTTCAGCTGTGTCTGCTCACAAGAGTCTGGAGTTGGAAGAGTCGGATATTTAATGGCAGTTTTGTTTTGTTTTTTTGGTTGGTTTATCTAAATAAAATGTTGATAGAACCAGTGCATTATTTGGAAATGTATATTTAAAAAACAAACCAGATACTTTTGGCAAAGTTGTATTAAACATTCATTCATTAAAGATGTTTGTTGGGGTTTTTTTTTTAGGTAATTATAACATTTCATCAATATTTTAGCTGTGAAACACTTCAACTGCAATGAATAAACAAAAACTCCTTCCTGAAATGAAAAATTAAAAAAAAAACTAAAATGTTTTGACTAAAACTAAACTTAAAATGTTGGGACTTTTAGTCGACTAAAACGAGACTAACAAAAAATGACGTGAATTACTAAACATGAATAAGACTAATAAGGAACTTTGACACGAGACTAAGACTAAATTGAAAAATGGGCGACAAAATGAATACTGACTGAGGGTCATAACAATTATTACAGTAAAATAATAGAATAATAACCTATGAATAATGAGTCCAAATTTAAATCTAAATTTCACTGTAAAAAGTCGGTATCGGATCAATATCAGCAAAACTAAAACTATAAACACATCAGATTGGAAGCAAAAACATCCAGATCAGGACATCTGTAGTAAATAAACATAAATTCATCCTATAATTCACTCCTTTGCTTAAACTGAAGCTATTTTACATTTTTCACGTCTATAACACACGTTCTGACTTTGTCAAACCCATTTATCAGAAAATGAATCCGTAATAATATGTACTCAGTGTTGAATATGTCACTATTCAGATATAAAACATAAAAACACAGATTTTATTATATTCCGTTTATTTCTCTTCTCCAGGTTGAACTGTTTCTATTCGACGACTGAATAATTCTGACTTTTCACTGTTACAGTCACAGTATTTCAAGGTAATCCTGATTTATTTCCTTTTCAGTGCCATGACATTAACGGTTATTTGACTGGTTTCTTTGACTCTTTAACGAGAACTGTTAACGGTTAATGAAGACAGAACCCTTTATTTTCTTATTTGATCTAAATCCAGTCTGTGTTTGTTCTGGTGTCGGATCCACTTTGGTTTTAATTCCACTCACTTCAGATCGGAAAAGTTGATTAAATTACATGTAAAGTTCATTGGTTCATAACGAAGCTTCTGCTAATTATTTTCAGCGTTAATTACTTCCTGTCGGATCGGCGGCTGAATGCGTCTGTTCCTTTACAGTGTAGAAGTGGTCTGACCTTTGACCCCGGGAACAATATGTGATTATCACAAGTGGACGTGTTGAATGGCGGCTGATGATTGGTACCTCGCTGCTTCTTTTTGCACTAAAGCTCCATTTTTCTGCAGACCTTCTCCTCCTCCTGGTTCCTGCTCTCCTTTGTTGCGTTGTTCGTTATTCATTGATTATTGGTTTGCGGTTTAGAAAATTACCGTAATTGCAGTTATTGGACGCCATCGTCCCATTAAACACTAATCTACAGCAGCGCTCCGTTAACTGTCATCATCCGACACAAATCCATCAACACTGCGACAAATAAACATGTTAATGAAGTTTGACGCTGCTATAAACACATTACCTTCTGTCATCGCAAATTCAACATAAACTACTGTTATTTAGTAAAAATGAAGAGTTTTAACCCATAAAGACCCAGGGGTACTGTTGAGTCAGTTCAAAAATGTACTTTTCTCTATTTTTTATCCTTATTAAAGGGCTCATCTTTACTAAACCCACATTTATGGGTCAGTATATATACACTGGTCCCTCATTTATCCTGGGGGTTACGTTCTAGAAATAACCTGCAATAAGTGAAATCTGTGAAGGACTCACCTTTATTTTTTACAATGATTTTCTGTGTTTAAAGGCTGTAAAATCCTCCACCACACATTTACACACTTTTCTTAGACAGGCATTAACATTTTCTGACATTTCTCTCTTGTTTAAACACTGTCAAAGTTCAACTTGAATGATCAGCCTGTGAGGTTGGACACAGAAGGAACCAGAGAAGCACTCGGAGAGCACAGACCTCCGCCAAGGCAGTGTTTGAACTTCCATCCACTAGATGGCGCTGAATGTACGGATCAGCACCAAAATCTAGTCATCTGTAGGATACCCC
>JAQQZY010000019.1:2748306-2758963 GCA_030068375.1 Ostorhinchus rueppellii | reverse complement strand
TGAGTCACATACAAACAATTGGCTCATTTGAACATTAAGGAACACTTTTATCAGCTCAAACTGGGATTTCTGTAGGTGAACCAGAAATATTGTCATATTGTTATCACAATGCTGTACATCCATATCACATATCACAAGTTTTGCCGATGTCCTGCAGACCTAATACTGAGTTCTGAGGAGACGCCATGGTTCTATTTTGACCTAAAAGGCATTTAGAGGAAAACGATGTGTTTACTGACGTCTGTGACACATAAATGCATTTCTATTCTTAATCAGGAGGCTGTGGGTTGGGGTTAATTTCATTGGTTGTCTGAAGTCGCCCACAGGAAGTGATGTCATCGGTCATCTGTCCTGTTGAGGGGTTTCTTGCATCTGTTCGTTGCAGTTTCTTCTCCTCATCTGAGAATCGTTTTGGTGAAAATGGTCAGCGCCAGCTCCGTCACTCAGAGCTTCGTCTGATTGGTGAGGAGCGGATGAGACTCATAAAATATTCAAAGGTGGAGGCCGGCGTCTGCGCTGGACCCCACAGCGCCGTGACATGAGCTATCGAACCCAGGCTTTTATCACCACGGTGGAGGAGATGCAGCATTGATTTGGAGTTTCTTTTTACTGCCACTTTTTATGTCGGAGACACTTAGGCTCTTTGGTGAAGGTCCTTTCAAAGCTCCCCCTGAATATTAACGCTTCTGCACTGGGATTGATAACATTTAATAGATCTGAGCCCTTATGGATCCCTTTATAGATGGGTTGTTTGGTGGGAAATGAAGAATTAGAGAAGTGCATTTACTGCTTATTTCACACAGTACTGAAAAAAGAGATAATAGACCACATCCTCCTGAGACCCAAGGCAGTAAAAGTTCTGGATTTTTTACTTTAAATAATTGCCCTGATTGGAAACAGCACAATACAACACACTCCTCAGATACAGTTTTTATCATTTAGTTTTTATGGAATATCCTTTGCAGTGGACACAAATACTTTGCTGGGTCTCAGGAGGACATGGACAAAAGTATTGGGACACATTGAATTCAGGTGTTTTTTTTTTTTTCTAATAAGAGTCTGGGCGACAAAACGACAAACTTTTCTTTGGATTTCACTTAAAGGAGGGGAAGGAGAAGTTTTCCTGGAGCATTTTGTATTATATTGCTTAAAATCCATGAATTCATGAAATATATAACTAATACAAAAGGAAATGGACACAAATAAATGCTCACATAATGTAACATGACAGTATCATCAGCATAAACTGAAAACTTTTATTAATTAATGATATATTTTGGTGAAAAGTCACTTTTTCTTCAGTTTTCTCTTTCTTATTGAATAAACTTCCACTTTAATCTGATATTTAATGAACATCTACATGATCAGTGATTTAAATATAGGAAAATACATGATTTTCACTGAAAAACACAAAATACAGTGTATAATATTGTAATAAATGGTTATCAACCACTATATAAAGATTAAAAACAGACACACATTCATTTGGGAATGGGATTCATTTTGACTTAATACCATCATGACTGGAACTGAACTTGTTGAGTCCTGCAGACGTGGATCTTAAATAGTTTTGGTAACATCGTTAAATAAATCGGAGCCTGGGTCATGTCCTTGTGGAATCCCATTCAGCGCTGAATGTAGTAATAGTAGTGCGGTGTTGTGTTTATGTGTATTTGAGAGGGTGAATGAATAACGCCGCCTCGGGACGACAGCCAACAAGGAGCCGGGCATCCTGGAAACCTCATGGTCTCTATGAATAATGAAACAAGCATCATAAGAAAAAAAACCCCCAGAACCCAGCCCCGCCCTCCCCGGCCCGGCGTTGTGCCTGTCTGCTGGTGCATTATATATTTATTAAATGATGTCTTTATGTGCGTCTGTTGCATCAAGCCTGAGGTGAACCGAAAGGAATGGAGCCATTTGTTCAGGTTTTTTTATTTTTTATTTTAATTATTTCCCTCCTCGGTGTCTGCAGGTGCACGGCCGACGCAATTAAATCTGCACTTTTCAGATAAAGAATATGAGCATGTGGCAGATGCTCCTGGTCCGACACTGAAGGCATCATTTTATGTATTCAATCTGCATCTGTACGCACTGGGATGAGAGTCAATAATAGATTTGTCTTCAGGTTCTGCCCCATAGATGTGAATGTTTTACATATTGTTTTGCAGTGAATCAGATTAACGCAGGTAAAGTCTGAAACGGTATGTGGACAAAAGTAATGGGACACGTTGAATTCAGGTGGGGTTTTTTGTTTTGTTTTGTTTTTCTAACAGGGGTCTGGGATACAAAACAATAATGACTAATGTTATAAAATACTTCAGAAATATTGCATTGGATTCATGTGAGGAGGAAAAACCACAGACAGAAACAGTGATAGGAAAGGAAAACAGAAGAATCCCATTAATGACTTAGAATTTTAGGGTGAAGAAGCCTTTTTAGTTTATTGTTTGTCAGGAACAATGTGCAAATACATTTGTCTCAAAGAGAACAGATAAAACAGATCGCATTTATGATTTGGTGCAAGAACCAACATTACACTTTTTTTGCGACATTTGGTAGGTATGGGTAGAGTTTTGCTTTTCCTTAAAGTTTAATGATACATTTTTCTTCCTTAGTGAGATGTGAAGAAAGTAGACGGTTCGATGTGATAGAAAATTATTATTTACAGTCAGAGCATGAAAAATATTTGCGAAATTTAGAGGAAGAACATTTAAAATCACAGTCAGGGACGAAAAAAAAAAAATCAGTGTTTGCTTCCAAAATGTTTCAGAGATGCTTTTTATGTAATTTCATTTTTTTTAATCCGTGACTATGATTTTAAATTGTAGTAAATGTTGAAAATTTCTCAAATATTTTTCCTGCTCTGACTAAATAATAATTTTCTATCATATCTAACCATCTACTTTCTTCACATCTCACTGAGGAAGAAAAGTCTGTCATGAAACTTTTAGGAAATATTGATGTTTATAAACGATATGGACAAAAGTATTGGGACACATCATGCCTACAGCTCTTAGATGTCCTGTTTATGATGGTTTCTGATAAAACCATCAGGATTTCCTTAAAGTTTAATGGTAGATTTTTCTTCCTAAATTCATTACTGTTTTGTATCTCAGACCTGTTAGAAAAGACACACCTGAATACGTGTCCACATACTTATGTCCACATCTGTAAGTGTTGAGATCAGGATAAATAATAGATTGGTCTTCAGGTCCTGCTCCATGGACATAACTATATTTCCACATTGTTTTGCAGTGGGTTCGATTAACCCAGGTACGTGGGACCTGTCACCTTATCGGGCCGCCCTGACCTTTCACAGCTCAGACTCTAATAGTGTCGACAGGAGGCGATCAGCGTCCGTGGCCTCGTGGTTTCACAGAAGCACAGATGATAAAATGTCAGACTGTGAATGTCGGGTCACATGGGCCGCTCAGTCTAACACTGCAGCCGCACTGGAAAGTAACAGGGACTTTTAGCCCAAATGGGACTCATATTTCATTTTTATGACAGTCTGAACAGCACAAATCCAATCTTTATCTCACTGCCCGATAGGTCATGAGCTATTGTGAAGGTGCTGTGTCCGGCAATGTCTTCATAGAGCCGGTGAAGACCAGACCCTGAAGCCAATTTACAGAAACCCAACAGAGTCCTCCAGTAGAAAAATGCTTGTGACGACAGTGTAAGGAAAAAACATCCTTTAACACTAGAAACCTGGAAGAGAGAGAGAGAGAGAGAGAGAGAGAGAGAGAGAGAGAGGTGGATTCAATTGATGAACAGATAATTGAACAAGAGCTGATGGTTTATAACATGTAAACAGATCAGTCTAGTTCCTATTGATCACTGATAGAAGTCATAAAAAGGGACTTTTTGCCCAAATGTGACTCAAATCTGATTTTTTAATGACAGCCTGATGAGCACAAATCCACTTTTTACTTCACCACCCTACAGCCCTCCGACTATTGTGAAAGTGCTGTGTCCAACAAGGTCTTTGTTGTTGCCTTTGTTAGTAGTTTCTTCAAACATCTTCTCCGACAAAACTTCTGGTTGGAGTCATTTGAAGTTTTATTTGTAGCTTCTTTGGGAAAATGTCTGCAAAGTTTCTTCAAAGTTTTGAAAAATTTAGGTTTTGGAGTTCTAAAAATTTTGAGTTACTGTTGATCACTGATAAAAGTCATATATCAACTTTCATTTGGGTTCATGACCTTTGACCTTGAGTGATCTTGAAGGGTCAGATTAAAGGTCACCATTATCTAGATTTCAGTCGTCTTCTCCAAAACTACTTGTCAGATTTATTTCAAATTTTATGTATATCTTCCTTGGGACCATGTCTACAAAGTTTGTTCGCAGCTTTGAGAAATTTTACTTTTAAAATTTTGGACAAATTTTTTGAAAAATATGAAAATGTGCCTTTCCTTCTGACGGTCCATATGTTGATGGTTTGTAACATATAAATGGTTCCAGATATCAGTCTAGTTCCTATTGGTCACTGATAGAAGTCATTTCTGGACTGTGATTGGATGAGTTGAATTCTCCTCTCGTGAAAGTCCCGCCCACTTCTATAGTTTGACTGATGTGCATCCAGAACCACAGGACTGGAACATAGAACAGAACCAACCTCACACATTCAACTGGGGCTGATTATTGATAGAACATGACGTTGACGTTCAGGGACACTGGTTCTGTTTTTGTTCTGGTTGTGTAAATAGGCTCACGGACACAGATCTGATCTTAATGAGGACACTTTTTTTTTTTTAAACATATATTTATTGTTTTTGTTTGTTTTTTTCATCCAGACAAAAACATCAAACAACAACATGAACATCTTGAACGAGGCGGAAACAATAAAAATAAATAATTTTTTAAAAAGCCAAAAATAAATAAATACAAGAAATAATAAAAAACATACTCAGCCTCAAAAAGACTGTACTGATAGTGAGATTATCGAATGGAAACTGCCAATAATAATTATTATTGTTAAAAAAAAACCCCATAATAAATAAAAACTAGGTATAGAAGAGACTGAAAAAAATACTATTAATAATACTAATAATTATTATACATGTAGATTCCCAAAATAAATGGAATATTATTCCGATTATTCAATTATTCACTTCATCCTCCACAACACCATTCTTAATTAGTTCGAGAAACATCTGCCAAATGTTTTCTTTTTAATCGTATAAGTCAATTTTTCAAGAACCCAAACTTGAGGTTAAATTAGTGAAACTAGAACTCAAGGGATGGGCAACTAACACTTTTCCAACATAAAGCAATACACCACTTGGCTTGTACTAAACATTTGCCAACCATTTTTCTTTCTTCAGCTGACAAAGAACAGTTGTCAGGATAAATGCCAAGGATGCATAATTTTGGACACAAAGGGATCAAACAGGATGTAATCTGGGAAAAATATTTTAAAATGAGGACGCCTTTAAACACTAGGCAGGATCTGATTATGTTTTAACTGGATAAGAGTTCAGATACAGATACACTGTCTATGTCGAGGTTTACACCCACTAGTGACGGCAGTGATTAAAACAAAAGGATCCAGTGTAGTGGAATCCGTTCACGCTTCCATCTGTTTGGATTGGATGTCGTTGTCAACATACTTCCTCCTTTTCTGCACAGATCTGGTTTCAGTCTGAGGAAGAGCTGCAGAAACACCCTATCATAGGTGTCACCAGCTCCTTTTTTCCACCTGCCAGCATTGATATTCAGCAGTAATGATGCACAAGTTCCACACTTTCCAACTCATTTCTTATTCCCTGGTGTTACTCCCATCGAACACTGACACTGGTGCAACTGCGAGCATGAATAAAACCCTGAGTGTCTGTGGAAACGGAGCAGGAACTGGATAAAACCCAGGCTCAGTGTCACATAGAACAGAAAACCTAAATTCGACTTGATCTTCTGATTAGAAATATTCCACCAGATGTTTGTCTGGACTGGACAAATAAGTGTCTTTATGTCGTTTTCATCCCGTTGGATCTTTTACTGATCATTTTAAACCACATATAACTGTCAAATATCATTCAGGACCAAAAAATAGGCTTGAACCTTGAAAGAAATGATTGAACTATGTCCTGATTCTGGTGTTTTCTTTCATCTTTTCCCTGATTTCACACTTATTAGATTTCAGTGAACTCCTGTCGGGTCTGTATGAATTACTTCTACCTTCAAATAATTGAAAATAATGTAAAATGATCATCAGAGTGTTTAGAATAAAGAGTCCGTCAAGGACTTATGAACTTGTAAAGACCAAGATAAGAAGTAATATTAGACCAGCTGTGATGAGAACCATGAAGAAACAGCTTTTACAGTCAAAGAAAAGTGATAAGAATAGAACCACTGGACTCAGCTGTAAATGTTTAGAATGGAGTTTGATTTTAGCGTTTCTTCTACTCGGATGAGTTTGATTCTGAGGCGTATGAAGACGTAAAGTTATTATGGGATGTTCTTATCTTTACCTCGTTTCTGTTTGTTGATCCACGGTTCAGACTGAACTGTGACAGTTTTGACCTTGTTTGTTGAATTCCAAACAGATCTTTAGTTCAGCTACTGACGACACAAACCGAACAGAAAACAAGTGATCAGTGATTTTACTGTGGCTGTTCTCAGTCTAAAGACAGAGCTAAGCTAACAGAGCTAAGCTAACAGAGCGATCATGTAAACTATCAGCATGTGAGGATTATAAGACAATGTTATTTCAAGCAAATGCCAAAATAAGCAACTATGAGTTTTAGTTTGAAGAATAAAACTGTGTAAATAATGAGCTTTTAATTTTATTGTGTGACTGATACAGTCTGTGGAGTTGTTGGTGGTTTTGATTCTAATGCCGTGTTTCCACCACATGGAACCGGCTCAACTCGACTCGGGTACCACATACTATTCCTGGAGACCGTTTCCATTCCAGGTTACTACCGACGTAGAGTACCTGGTTGTCATAGTGATGTGGTGCGTAACTTCCGCAATGACATCTACAGCGTGACACAGCTAGTGGTAAAAAGAAAGAGGAAAAGAAGAAGAAGAACAATGACCACGCGATACATGCACACAATGGAGGATGTTGATAGGATGATATTTTCTGTGTGTCCTTACTGTTTTGCGGGCTGATGAACCTACTACTATATTTACTGTAATCCTCTGGATCTTGCAATTTTTAAAATGGTGGGTCGCACATTGATAACACAATGACGCAGAGACAATTTGGCCAATCAGTGGTCAATGTTTTGGTATTGCCTCCCCCATTTTGTAACCTTGGCAGAGGCGGTACCAAAAAACTAGCACCGGGTACCAGATTCCAGATCGTTTTTCGTAATGGAAACGCAAAAAGGTTGAGTCAAGTTGAGCCGAGCCCATACCACGTAGTGGAAACGTGGTATAAGTATGTTCTGGTAACTAAAAACAGAGCTAAGCTAACAGAGCTATGATGTAAACTATCAGCTGATGCAGAATGTCAGCATGTTATTTTGAGTGACTGAGGTTTAGTTTTTTGTAAGGAAACTTGATGATACCATAAAACCGATGTGGAAACAATGAGCTTTATACTTTCTTCAGTCTGTGGAAACAAAGCAGTGATTGGTTGGTGGTTTTGGTACCAGACTGACCCCTGCTGGTCAGAGTTTGGAAAATCAATACAACATAGAACCACTAATGTCAAAAAAGTGATTATTTTTGCTTCTTTTCCCGTTTGTACTGACCTTCAAGGAGACAGTCAGAGAAAAATCACCATTTACCATTTTCGGGATCAGTGCACCCCAGAGAGGAGCTGCTGGGTCACCGTTTCCCTCAGATCCAGTCTCTCGTTTGTCTTGGTGTAAAACAGAGGTTGGTGGTTGGATTTCAGAGTGGCTGACTTCCTTTGTTTCCGTAGTTTCTCCTTCATTTGACAGCCTGTTCTCCAGTCTTGTTAATTGTGGGTTTTCATGGCTGACGTGTCGACACATTCTGTCTCCAGCTGTGATCTGACTGTGGATCCATGCGTGGGCTGCTGATTGTGTCTGTTTGCGTTGATGTGCTGTTAACGTTCTCCTCAGGGCTTCAACGCCTGTGACCCATCTAGATGTCAAACCCAGTCCTCTGTTTTCAGCACTCGTTGTGGGGGGTATCTGCTGCTGCTGCTGGTGGTGGTGGTGGGGGGGCCTCAGAGCAGGTGGTACACCTCAGGGCACGGCGCTACACGTCTGTAATAATTTGGGACTGGAACCCATTGCTCATTCGTTCACTTGTGCGTCTCAGGGAGGAGGAAGAGGCAGAACATTCCACAGATCTGTGCACGAAGTAACAAAAAGGATCATTACAGCGGACGGCGGTTTCTTTAAACTTGAGGCTGAGTGTCAGCTGCCCACAGACAAACTGAGATTATTTCCTTCACTCGGTTAACAAGCGCAGTAAAAAGCAGACTGGCAGTATCTGATCTTTAGCCTCGATAGTATGTTTCTGTCTTTTGTCCTCCAGTAATGCAGGAAAAAGTGGCTGATTCGCTGTCAATCAGTGTAAAGTTCTATTTCCGTGCAGACTCTGTGTAATGTTTCAGATGATAATTCTCATCATGTTATTGTTAGCGCTAACAGAGTTTTTTATATTCTATTTTTATTTTAAATTCAACCTTTATAGAGTCGCATTGAAATTGAGATTTCTATTATAAGGACGACCTGGGCAAGAGACGTATAAACACAGGAAATAATCAATTAAAATCAATCAATCAATTAATCAAAATGTATTTTAATTACATTATAACAAAAGTTATCACGACACTTCCCAATTAGAGCTAGTCTGAACCAAATAATAATTTAATATTCACAGAAAGTAGGTTAGTTGTGGTGTAAGATTATTATTTACAGTCAGAACACAAAAAAATATTCATGTAATTTAGAGGTAGAACATTTAAAATCAGTCATGGATTAAAAAAAAAAATGTTAAAAGAAATTAAGTAAAAACCATCGATGAATAATTTTGGAAGCAATCTAACCAATGCAATGCAATGATATTTATCCCATAATATAAACTATATTATAACATTCGTCATTGTTTTCTGTCCCAGACCCCTGTTAGAAGAAAAAACACCTGAATTCATTATGTCCACATACTTTTGTCCATGTAGTTTACCAGAGTTTCTCATCTTTCCATCTGTATTTTACTTTTATTTCTGCCTGTGATCTCCAATTCAACCACTCATGGTTAGAATTATTCCTATAAATAATATATTTTTTAATCACATCTAACCATCTACTTTCTTCATATCTCACTGAAGAAGAAAAATCTCCCATTAAACATGAAGGAAATATTAATGTTTATAAACTATATGGACAAAAATAGGAGGACACATCCTGTCTACAGCTGTTAAATATCCTGTTCATGAGGATTTGGGATAAAAACGTCAATATTTAATAGTTAAAAAGTATCAGGGGAATGCTCTGAAAGCCATTATCATTGAATAATAGTTTTTCTGTTTTGTGTTTTATATATGTGTTTTATCTATATTTTGACTTTGTATGACTGCTGCCTTGGCTCAACGGGACTTCCTGGTTAAATATAGATAAATAATAATAATAATAATAATAATAATAATAATAATAATAATAATAATAATAATAAAAAATAATAATAATCATAATATTTCCTTAAAAGCCCTGAATTCAACGTGTCCCAATACTTTGGTCCATCTTCTGTGTATTGATTATCATATTCCAGGTCCTATTAACTGACTGAACGTCCTTCTCTCGTGTCTGCGTTAATGGAGTTGTGGTTTAAAGTGCTGCTCTTGTGTTCTGCGGTGTGTTGTGTGTTTTGACCGTCTTAGAGGCGTATTCCTCGTGCATCCTCGCGCTCTATCAAAGGCTCTTTACGAGACCCCAACAAGGCGGCGGTCCCAACTGAAATCACTCTGCTCCTGCTTCTTAATCTCCCATTCGTCATCCATCACATGGAAAAGGCTGTCAGGGTGCTTCCTCCCCCTTTACTCCCCTTTTCCCCTACCCCCCCTCCATCTCCCTGAGCGAAGGACCCGCCTCATTAATGGTGACAGGTGAGCCCCCCCCCAGAGGGACATACAGTCAGGCCTCAGGGTGGATGAGGAGCTGGAAGGAGGTGAACATGGGGAGGACCTGCACTCTATGATCCTGTTTGGGGTGCACAGTAAACTGTCCCTGGTGGGGGCCCATTATGGGGTCCTACTGTTTAGGCAGGAGGGGAGGGGGTGTGATAGACGGGTGGTAAACAGAGGATGGGACCATGTGGGGGTGGGATTCACCTTGAAGAATGATGCCTGTTACAGAAATGATCGCACATGTGGGGAAGGTGTTTGTGTGGAGAAGATGAATTTATACCATTTCAGACACTAAATGATTCCAGTGTTTTTACTGGTCGACCTGCTACGAAGAACCCCTGAGACATGATTCCAGGTAAACATGCTGCTGTGATATAGGTCCAGTCCCAATTCACCCCTTAGTCCCTCCCCCTTGGCCCTTGCACTTGGCACTACCCCTTAAAATGTTATTTATGTAAGTGTTTTATATATATATATTGATTTTGTATGACTGCTGCCCCTGCTCAGTGGGACTTCCTGGTTAAATATAGATTATTATTATTATTATTATTATTATTATTATTATTATTATTATTATTATTATTATTATTATTAATAATAATAATA